>CABEEJ010004712.1:23512-60017 GCA_901482245.1 Timema douglasi | reverse complement strand
ACTTTGAATAGGTATTGCAGACTGGTATAAGAGTCACCAGTTGTTAAGAAACGTATAAATGTTATTGAGAATATTTCCTGCACACTTATGGAGTCTCTTGAACGTGATTTTTTTTCTGTACTTTTGGACCAATCAAAATAACTACATGCTTAATAACTTGATAACATTCGAGTTAAGTTTTTGTATTGACCGCTAATTTCTTAAATTTAATTTAGTGGAGCAAACTATTTCCTCTATATTTCGCTAGCTTAAAGTACATTTGAGTTTGCCACCATCATCTGCCCTGTCTTTTTTTCTTTTTTGCAAGACGTGAATAAATTATGCCATGACAGCCCATTTTAATTTTTCCCTGTTCATTGCGAGTGTCATCCACCGAAGTACATAGCTTTATGAAGCAAAATATGGCTCTCAGGAATGTTGAGGGTCAGCTCGCGACGTGTTTTGGCTCGAGGCTCGGTTATCTAGACTGGACACAGTTTGAAAGTAAGATCTTAATTCTAATATCTCGGATATGTAGACAGACCCTTTATAAAAAATATATAAAAAAGGCTTGTTCTTATCCTGCGTTCGCTAAACAACGCCTAGAAAACAAAGACCGTGACAATAACCTAAAATAGCTGTTTATTGACTAGAAAATTAAATATATTAATAATCAGTTGTTTTGTTCGCATGTCAAACAACATACGTAACAGCTAGCTTGTGAATTGCTGAGCCCCTCAAATCAGATTCTGCTATACATTTCAGGACATATAAAGATGTTGATGACCACCCACCCGTAGGAGAAGGTACGGTTATATTTATATAATGCTTCGAAGGTAGCTGTAAGAGTCTGGTAGATACGTCTGATATATATGCCAGGTATACTGGTACGAAAAAATAAAATAATAGCCATCATTAATAAACAAGGACATTAAATCTATACAAATATAACCAAAAAAACACTACCTTCGTGGCTTACCTTTACAGACGCTTGTGCGTGTTTTTTGTCACGTCACCCATTTAAGGGGGCCACCTCCGTAAGTGAGAGGGTGCCGTGTATACGTTTAGCTCTAACTCAATTCTACGACGCGTTATTTCAAAATATGGTTCGCGCTAACATAAATTCTAGAGATTCCAACAGGGCTTTTTTTCTTAACAGCCCTATAGTTTGAGTTTTATTAATATAAACAAATGTGTGAAATTTTTGTGTAAGCCCCTTCTCAACGACATTTTTATCTTATTAGTGGAGCTATAACACTAGTCTTGATGAAAAAGGGTTCTAGATTTAACCTTCTTCTAACAAATACAGTAATTTTTTGATAGGCTCACAACAGAATATTTTAAGATATTTGAGAACTAGCAACAATCTTGTCTTTTTACGTTGAGATAAGAAGTCTCGTAGTTTTCTTTCCCCTATTTCTTATTATCATTGCAAAGGGTAGTTGTAGGTGAAAGGCTTTGGGGATTATAAGCTTAGACAGAGTAGAGAACTAGTTCCATAAAATGACACAGACCATTATATTTTAAGCTTTGAGGCCTGAGAGCGATTGATACTCTTTCGCTGACCTAGGTGGCCGCCTTAACTGCCCCGTCTGTAACCGACTGGTGTGTGTGTGTGTTTGTAAATGGTGGCCTCTATCATCTACCTGTTCAACCCGAATCACACTGCCAAGCCTTAGATTTTAATGGCCAATAAAACATTAAAAAATAACATGTTAGTTTTGTTTTTCTGACGCCTGGGCTGCAAAAGACTTGAAAACCTTTTCTTTTTCGATTATTTGCTAGCCTGGGAAAATAATTCTGTATGCGTGCAATTTTTGTACACCAAGCTTTGGTCATTAAAGACCTGTACCTAGTGTCCTAAGTACCGTACATCGCTCTACTATCTACAATTACACATGATACATAAAAAAATGTGTGCATTACGAGATACTTTAGGAGTATTGTGCTGTTTTCTGGTAATTTTAGCTATGAATATCAGCATAAGGTGATAAGTACATTTATGGTTGTTTTGTTGTTTGAATGGAATCGAACCCGGGATCCAAAGTGCAAACACGCTACCAGTTGAGCTAAGGCACTAATTTCGTCTTGCTTTGTTTTTATATTTTGTGAGAGGAGGATGTTTAAGGTTCTGACCTATAAACTATGGGTGTTATTTCCTAAATGGTTTTCTCTTTTTCCTCCCAGATGCATTTACTCTGAATTATATATTCCTCCTCTCTACCCGATTGATATAAAGGCTATTCAGTGGTGTGACAGCTAGTCTGGAAGTGACTAATGTCAACCTTTGTGGAAATTATTATTATTATTTTAATAAAACTAAATTATCAATAAAAAGTGTTATCATTCGATTATAATAATAGTTCCCCAAGGATTATTGTATAAATTAATTTTTCGTAACTAAATTTAAGGAATAAAAAAAATTAATAAATCATTATGTTTTTGGTTTCGTGGTAGTGGCAACGTAAGTACATGAAATAATAAATTAAATAGTATCATACGAGTTTTCACACTTGTATCGTCTTATAACTGGCCACCAAAATAAATACAAATTTTTAATAACGTAGTGAGCCGTACAAATTATTAGTTTCAAAACTGAACTTTTATTTTGTGGGCCCTTGCGCATGAACACAACCGAATACGGTTTTTATTAGCTATCAACCAAACTCATTTAAGGACGTTGCCTACATGTGATGTCACGACTGGTCAAGATAGTATTTTCCTGTTAGTGAATTTACATTTTATACTCAGCGAGTTTTAATTTTATAGCGTTGAAACCAAAAATAATAAATTCTTAAATAATTCTAAAAATAGTCCTACATTGCGACAAAATTATTATTTTTATCTTCAAGTAGTTTTTTGTAAGTATATTTTTTATAAATCCTCTACAACTCCGGTTATTGGTCTTGGTCACAAGGAGTCTTCCTGCCAGGAGATAGATTACAAAAGATCCTGGTAACAACTGACTATCTAGAATAAGGAACAAAGAAAAGGTCGAATTAAAAAGCAACTCAACGTTTTCAAGGAGCAATTATTAAAGTGACTGTTTAAACTCATCAGAGGAAGAAGAAAATGGCTATCAGCAGATAGACAAGAGCCCTTTCAGAGTGAACTGTTCATTTTCTTCCCTCTCTTTTTATTTTGTACATTGGTGTCTAAGTGTGATAGTGCTAAGACTGCTTAGATACGTCTAGATAAGAAGCAACCCGCTTCGCAAAATAGCTTCGAAATCTCCAAGTAGGCAACTTCGCTAATCAGGTTCACCATCTTAATTTATGAAACAAAGGCAACCTCCTAGAAGCTTTCTTTCATTTGTAAAACCTTATTTAAATGAACCGCAGCCACTTCCACAAAAAAATAAACACCCAAACAGTTATTTTCATAAGTTTGTGTTTCAATCATGTAAAAATTACTAAATATATATATATATATTAAAACATAATATTTGTTGAGAAAGTTTTGAGCTTCAAACGTGACAGCAACTTAACACATGGTCTTGCAGATCATATGGTTTAGTGGATGAATACACGAGAGTTCATCTAATAGCTTTTACTAGTTGTCAGCTTCCTCCAGTCTTACGATAAATAGCTTATAGATAATTTTACATCAAGAATGGGTGGTAAGACACGATGAGCAAAAAAAACTCACTTTAATTAAAAATATCGCCTTTGGTCTTCGTTTAGTTTGCCGCCTGACACAGCTGCACGCAGAATTGTCTACACAACGTTCTTAAGGCGGATTCTGATAATTTCAAATTGTAACGAGCAAAGTATTATTATTATTATTATTATTATTATTATTATTATTATTATTAAACTACAAGTTACTAAGGATCCTGAGTATGGGATCAATCCTCGATATCCTTTATCGAATGCTTATGCTATAAAATATGTTGTACCAATCACAAGTCTGTGTTAAATTATGTTTATCAGTTGTTCTAGAACTTGTGTTCTAATATTTTAATGAGATCTTTCAAATCTGTTGATGAGAATATATCGAGGTTTTCTTAATCCGTCGAAATGTTTCGACGATTTAAAGGTTCTTGTGAGTGTCAATGAATCAAAGGGCGACAAGGAATAAAGAGGAGGTGACAAAGGGTGCCAAGGAACATTGAAGAGGTATCAAAGGATGTCGAGGAATAAATAGGAACTGTCAAAGTGTGCCAAGGAATAAATAGTAGGTGTTAAAGTGTGTCACGGAATATATAAAACATGTCAAAGTGTGCCAAGGAATAAAGAGGAGGTGTTAAAGTGTGCTAAAGAATAAAGAAGAGGTGTCAAAGTGAATTAAGAAATATAGAAAACATGTCAAAGTGTACAATAAATAAAGACGAGGTGTCAAAGTGTGCCAAGGAATAAAGAGGAAGTTTCAAAGTGTTCCAAGGAATAAAGAGGTGGTGTCAAAATGTGCTAAAGAATAAAGAGGAGGTGTCAAAGTATGCCAAGGAATAAAGAGGAGGTGTTAAAGTGTGCTAAAGAATAAAGAGGAGGTGTCAAAGTGTATTAAGAAATATAGAAAACATGTCAAAGTGTGCAATAAATAAAGACGAGGTGTCAAATCGTGCCAAGGAATAAAGAGGAGGTGTCAAAATGCATTAAGGAATTTAGAAAACATGTTAAAGTGTATAAGGAATAAAGAGGAGGTTGACAAAGGGTGCCAAGGAACATTGAAGAGGTATCAAAGGATGTCGAGGAATAAATAGGAACTGTCAAAGTGTGCCAAGGAATAAAGAGGATGTGTCAAAGTGAGTCACGAAATATATCAAACATGTCAAAGTGTGCCAAGGAATAAAGAGGAGGTGTTAAAGTGTGCTAAAGAATAAAGAGGAGGTGTCAAAGTGTATTAAGAAATGTAGAAAACATGTCAAAGTGTACAATAAATAAAGACGAGGTGTCAAATCGTGCCAAGGAATAAAGAGGAGGTGTCAAAGTGTATTAAGAAATATATAAAACATGTTAAAGTGTATAAGGAATAAAGAGGAGGTGTCAAATCGTGCCAAGGAATAAAGAGGAGGTATCAAAAGGTGACTAAGAAAATAGAGGATCGTTTGCCACCTTTGTAAAAAGGTTGAGGAACACTTGTATAGATTCAAAACAGACTCTTTTATTCACTAATGAACTGAAAATATGTAAAAAGCAGAGCTCTTTTGTTCAATTGTCGTTTTCTTCAATAGGATTTTTTTTTTACAATATGTGGGTTGGTAATTGAGGACGATTTAATTCAATTTTAAAAGCCATAGAACATTCATCGTTATTACTGTCCTTATACGAAGAGCAAGACTATATTTTTCACTAATAAAACGTTTCTTATTTTTATAGCTACAATATTAATTACGTTTATATTAGTGTAGCTGATTATACCATTCTAATTTTATTATGGTGGGACACAAGAGAATGCGAGCTGTAGTAAGAATTTTTGCAGTTTTTTAACTAATGGTTTTAAATATATAAAATATTAGCTCAGTAAATACGTTTAGCTTAATTTTCTACATGTAGTAATCTCAAAAGTTGTTGAATATTTGTAATGAATATAGTGATATTTAAAAATAAACTTTGCAAATTGGAAGAGAAAATGTGGTGGTCAAATTTCCCCATGCCCATTAGGGAATGTCTTTAAATTACGTAAGAATATTTTCAAGATTATAGAACCTCCCCAACACTTTCCTTCCCTCACCCCACGTAAGGGATCGTCAGATTTCCCTTCCCCACTGTACCCCCCACCACACCACGTGATATAAAATTTTTAAATAATATAATTGCATTAAAATTAGTTGTAACATATCATAAATGAGTTTTTAAAATTAATATTAGATTTTGTCCTACCATAATCATTAATAAAAAAAAACTTTACGTAATATGGTTTCTGACCCTCCCCTCCACCTTGTAAGAAAACATAAGAAAATAATGGAACCCCCCTCCTCACGTTATATAATTTAAGGACTGCCTCTAAAACAAATTTCAGTAACTGCTGAGAATATTATGGGTAGAAAAATAGACTAGAAGCATCTACTGACTAATACTATTTTTATTGTCACAAAAAAAAATGTTTTTCGTGAAAACTGCAAAAATACAGACCTTAATATTCGCATTCTCTTCAATTCCACCCTTTTTATATCCATTACTGTTTCCAGCCTGTGGTCAGTTTTTTTATTCAAGACATACATTTTCCACTACCGGTTTGCTAGGCTCATTATGGCTTCATATGTCTTATAATATAACTTAAGACTAGGACAGGCACAACATCCTGTCTCCAGCCGTTAATTCATCACTGTGAGAGGGTAAACCCACATGTCACAAATTATACATTTTTTGGCCATGCTGGGAATAGAATCCGGGACCCCTAGCTCATTAGAAAGATACAATTGACTAAGCTAAGGTGTCGGCCTTCG
Organism: Timema douglasi; assembly: GCA_901482245.1. Lineage (NCBI taxonomy): Eukaryota > Metazoa > Arthropoda > Insecta > Phasmatodea > Timematidae > Timema > Timema douglasi. The sequence goes on along the minus strand of CABEEJ010004712.1, from coordinate 53,650 downwards.
ATCCCACCTTAATTTACTGTAATTAATAAGATTCATTACACTGATCTACTATAATATACCCTAGTACGCCTTATATAGTCTATTAAATAAATATTTTTATTGGTGTATCAATATAAAGATTATAAAAAATCTTAGTTTTTCAATAAGAACAATACAAGAATTACCCTCTATAAAATATTAGTATAATTATTATCTGTCTATAAGTATTTAAATGAGAAAAGTACATTGCCAATTACGAGGCATGTAAAAGCAGGCAGACATATTCCTCTCGTGAGAATCATTTGGAAATGTTTTAATGAGATTGATCCACTTGCCCACTCAGGATCATCCATTTGAACAAAAATGTAACTTGTGATGCTATTCGCCAGTAGCAAAAATTCTTTTTTCATACAATCACCCCTTTTACTTATTTTAATATAAAGCTATTACATGACATGAACAAGAAAACTAATTTAACCTGAGGGCTGACATAATTAACTAAAAGTGGTAGGAATTTATTACCACAATCAAAAGGACATGATCACACAAGAGCTATAAATTCTTTCTGACGTCATCCAACGATGAACTAGATCTCGTCAACTTAATTCTCCATCAATGGTGCCGCCCATTGCAGCGCTTAGACGCGTTGTAGACGTCCAGAGAAATCTTGTGTTATTTAAGGAATTGTATATTATTTAGAATTATTGTTTACGTGAAAACGGAGATGACTACATAAGTTTTATGTTAAAATAAGTAATGTAAAAAAACGAGGTTTCGTACAAATTGTTTCAGTTCTTGGATCAAAGTAAATGGTTAGAAACATAAATACAGCCTTCTTTTAACAACAACAAAAGTCAAAGCCCACAACAGAGCATTCTAAAATAACTGAGGATTGTTTTAGTGGTTTGTAAGGTTCAGAACTGATATTACCATAAGAAATACAGCAGTGTGAGGCTCACAACAGAACATTCTAAGATAACTGAGGATTGTTTTAGTGGTTTGGAAGCTCCAGAACTGACGTTACCATAAGAAATACAGCAGTGTGAGGGTCACAACAGAACATTCTAAGATAGCTGAGGATTGTTTTAGTGGTTTAGAAGCTCCAGAACTGACATTACCTTAAGAAATACATCAGTGTGAGGGTCACAACAGAACATTCTAAGATAACTGAGGATTGTTTTAGTGGTTTGCAAGGTTCAGAACTGATATTACCATAAGAAATACAGCAGTGTGAGGCTCACAACAGAACATTCTAAGATAACTGAGGATTGGTTTAGTGGTTTGCATGGTTCAGAACTGATATTATCATAAGAAATACCGCAGTGTCAGGCTCACAACAGAACATTCTAAGATAACTGAGGATTGTTTTAGTGGTTTGAAAGGCTCAGAACTGACTGAACATAAAAGAAATACATCAGTGTGAGGCTCACAACAGAACATTCTAAGATAACTGAGGATTGTTTTAGTGGTTTACAAGGTTCAGAACTGACTGTACCACAAGAATTACAGGAGTGTGAGTAGTGTTCTGGCCCTGGTAAAACAGGCTGCTATTGGCCGAAACTGGTCACGTGACCACGCCTCCTCGATTTCTGATTGGCTGCTATTAATAGCCTCCTCCCCCCACCCACTAACATACTTTTCACGTCCGTTTGATTCCCCCTCCTCCTGCCCCTCTTCCCCCTCCCCTATCACCCTCTCGACTACCAACTCCGGAAATGTTGGTACTTGATGATTAATTATTAATGATTGTTAATTAATTATTTTAATTGGTTATTGTTAATTAATAAATTGGTAGGATAGAGGTGTTGTAGTTTATTTATTTGTTTATTAGAACATACCGCTTTGGCTGCCGGGGTTAGAATGAGCAATGGCTCCTCCATCACGAGGCTCTGTCGGACTGTCCAGGAACTAACTTCTCCAGCCGACCTTGTGTGCTAGAAGTAGTCTACCTACTTTACTCAGTCTCTTACAGAGTGATGACCGCTACCGTCTTTCTTTCACTTGTCGGACATAGCAATATCGGGGAGAAATCCCTCCCCCCTCACTTCCCTCCTCTGACTGCCGGTCATGGACACGGGAATTCTCACACTTATAGTTTCAGTTCCTGACAGCAGTGCTGTCTCTGCCTGGTACTACTTCGCACCCCCTCTCACACCCCCAAGATCCCGGTAATGACCTAAGCTTTTTAAACATTTTTTAATGGTAGTGAGCTCCTTACAGACTCATTCATTAACCTCCTTGGAGGTATACGACCTCCTGAGCTCATCGAATGTAAATTTAAACATACGGGTTTTAATCGCCTGCCATATAATTAATAGTTCCCTTTTTTACAGTTATTCTGCACCCGGCCACTCGAGATCATCGAATGTGGTAGCCAGAGACAGAGATTCAACCTTACACTAAGATTGTTGAACGGTAAAACCACTCTCGTTCTATAAAACATAGAATGGTCTCTGGGATAGATCGTTTTGCAGGTGATGCCCACCTGTATTAAAAAAAGGCTTCTAGTTTGGTGATGTTCAAAAGGTGATAGTAATATTTCTGATTTAAAAAAGCGATATAATTATTAGTACATGATTACTTGGTCATTGACCTCCATCCCAAGTGCTAAGGGGGTCAGAGGTTCAATCCTAGCTCCTGGTACAGATTTTAAAACCCCTCCTTCACCTCTGACAAGACTTATGAATATCAAGCAGTTAAATATTTCAAAATACATTATAAAACTTTCTATATATTGACACAAGTAAACTATGCGCGAGTTTCTAATATAATAATATCTAGTATCGCGTCTTACTACCCGTTCGGTTCTAATATATATTTAATAATATTTAAATTATCTGAAATTTAGCTGGTATTTGTAAATATAAATGTAGTGAGCTCCTTACAGACTCATTCATTAACCTCCTTGGAGGTATACGACCTCCTGAGCTCATCGAATGTAAATTTAAACATACGGGTTTTAATCGCCTGCCATATAATTAATAGTTCCCTTTTTTACAGTTATTCTGCACCCGGCCACTCGAGATCATCGAATGTGGTAGCCAGAGACAGAGATTCAACCTTACACTAAGATTGTTGAACGGTAAAACCACTCTCGTTCTATAAAACATAGAATGGTCTCTGGGATAGATCGTTTTGCAGGTGATGCCCACCTGTATTAAAAAAAGGCTTCTAGTTTGGTGATGTTCAAAAGGTGATAGTAATATTTCTGATTTAAAAAAGCGATATAATTATTAGTACATGATTACTTGGTCATTGACCTCCATCCCAAGTGCTAAGGGGGTCAGAGGTTCAATCCTAGCTCCTGGTACAGATTTTAAAACCCCTCCTTCACCTCTGACAAGACTTATGAATATCAAGCAGTTAAATATTTCAAAATACATTATAAAACTTTCTATATATTGACACAAGTAAACTATGCGCGAGTTTCTAATATAATAATATCTAGTATCGCGTCTTACTACCCGTTCGGTTCTAATATATATTTAATAATATTTAAATTATCTGAAATTTAGCTGGTATTTGTAAATATAAACATTGAAATGGCTGAAACTATTAGTTACCCCTTAATAGGCGATAACACCACACAGCTTCTTACATTGGAGTGCTCTATGATAACAAATCTCTCGTCCGATGCAAGAACGGACTAATTACAAATAAATGAAATGGCTAATGCTCGGTGATTGTTAGGATTTAAATTGTATCTGAAACGAATATGAAACAGGTATTTAGCTTAGCATTGCACGTAGCAGCAAGTTATTAACATAAAGAGTGACCACACGGTTTAAGGCGCTACTCTAGCAATAGACTAGACTTCTAAAGATGGGAGGAAGTCGGGTTTTGATCCCCTGTTAGTTGTATTGAGCTGGATTTTTTTCGGATACGTTTCATCTTCCTGCCACCAATCACATTAGCGTAATAATCGAGCAATTATTCAATAGATCTTAATCGTGGAGTGCGCGACATAAGTTTCAAGATCATGTTAGGCTTTCCCGTAGACAGAAGTTCTGGGTTCAAATCTCACACTCTAGAAATAGTCTAGATTGTCGAATACGGGTAGACCACGATTCAATCCCTGTTGCACCCATTTATCACCGCGTCTTACTACCCGCTCAGATTATGTGCGTAGATACTAATTACGCTGTTGGGAAGTTTGAACCGGCATATGCCTAGATGGAGAGTGAAAAAACTATCCCTAGATCTATGACAGCACACACACACGATGTTCCACCATCCATGAACAGAGCGGCGACAAGGCACATCCATACCCAGCGAAGGGTAGAAGGTGTATGATAGATAACGGTATTTACAAAGACCTGATACGGTTTGAGCATGCGCAGAGACACATTACAGTATTTAGGCCATTACAGTCGGCAAGCCTTTTGAGAAGGGTATAAATAGAACCCAAATCATTACATTCGGTCGTTTCAATTTGTAACTGGATCACATAAACATCAAGATGAGGTTTTACGCTCTGGAAAACTGGCTAAATTCGGGTATGTTTAATTCGTTTTGTATATTTTAATGGTTTCTAATTTGATTATCATGTCAGGGTGTAAAGCGGTATTCTCTTCTTATTTGTTAGATGATGAGCCTATGACGCTTGGTGTGGTGGCGCAACCGGTGGATCCCAATAGCCTGGACCAGTTGGTGCACTTTACAGAAGATGGGATTTGCAGAGTGGATGGGGACTGGTCCATGGATAAATTAGTGGCCTACGATAGACTTGCCAGTGATTTTTTCTGTAAATGGTAATTAATATGTATTTATTTATTTTCAGACTACTGGGATCCATACGGTTTGGATGAGAGCCTTCTGAGCAGCGTAGCGATGGGCGTGTCAACATATACCCCACCGGAGGCGCCCCCCCCCCCAGTCTGTGCCAGGCACGACGTCGCTGACGTCCTCAGGCCAGCCCCAGGCATCCTCTCACCTGCACCCTAATCGCCTGCGTCCCTCTACGGCGACGGAAATGCTCCCACTCTGTTTGGACAGATTTGGACACCTTCGAAAGGCTGATATGTAAGTACAGTCTACAATTAGCAACTAGCGTGAAATTATACTATATGTGTAGCTCTATCACTCTCGCTCGCGCAAAGACCGTTCTATCGTCACTCGATCGAACCCTTTTGTCAGCTGCTTATTTCAAGGAGATTGTACTAGTTCGTTTAGTGTATAAGAGAATGCGCTTGTTTACAGTTATTGCAGGGAAAATTATGTTGCTACTTTAAACGACTATTAAAAAAATCCTATATAATCTAGCCCCCACACGTCTTAGTACCTGTACGATTTATACGCTTAAAAACCATGCTGAGCCAGTGGGGGAGTCGCTGATTCAATTCCCTGGCATAAGCGAAAATACTGGTTTAGTTTTTAAAATAACTGCCATGACTGGTATTTTGTACATGTTCCAATAAAGGATATAAAGGGTCCGGGTTCATTTCCCATTCAAAGACAGAAAATTATAATTATTGTTTTACAAAATGCTTGATCAAATATTCAAGCAGCACTTTAGTGTCAATGATAGCGTGTCTGTATAGTAAACTATTGGTCCAGGGTTCATTTCCTGTACAAAGGCAGAAAATTATAAACGCCACTTTAGACATTTATTAAATTCACGTTTCACCAAGAGTAAACAAAAGTATGTACACTTTCAATTATGATGTGTGTGTATTGTAAACAAACCCATTGGAATAGTACACAATTTTAAAAATATATTATAGAGAGAGAGAGAGAGACAAAACCTATATGTATGCAGTGCCACGGGACACTGGTTCGAATCCAAACAGGGGCCAAAAATGAGAGTTTATCATTCTTAGACTAAATTTTTGTAGTTGTACTAAGGTGTATTTATTAGACACACTTTGCATAAGGTCTCGGGATCAATTCCCTACATGGGTGAAAATGTTTTTTTAACCTTCAAAGTGTTAAATTAATTGCGGTGGTAGTTTCCCTAGGCTTCAACTGCATTTATTACACACACTTTGTGAATGTTGGTTTCAGCTAAAGCAATTATATTTAGAAAAAATGTAACATATTATATTAATACCAAAAGTATTATACATTTTAAAGAGATGAGTTTGAGGTTCAAATCATACCAGGGTAAACTAAAGGCGTTTTTTTCACTCTCCCTCCACGCAAATGCTGGCTTACTTATGTGAATTTTGGTTTCAGCTAAAGCAATTATATTTAGGAAAAAATGTAATATATTATATTAATACCAAAAGTATTATACATTTTAAAGAGATGAGTTTAAGGATCGAATCTTACTATGGTAAACTAGGGGCGTTTTCTTTTCACTCTCCCTCCACGCAAATGCTGGCTGACTTCTGTGAATGTTGGTTTCAGCTAAAGCAATTATGTTTAGGAAAAAATGTAACATATTATATTAATACCAAAAGTATTATACATTTTAAATAAATGAGTTTGAGGTTCGAATCATACTAGAGTAAACCAGGTGCGTTTTTTAACTCTCCCTCCACGCAAATGCTGACTCACTATTGTGAATGTTGGTTTCAGCTAAAGCAATAATGTTTAGGGAAAAATTTAACATATTATATTAATACCAAAATTATTATACATTTTAAAGAGATGAGTTTGAGGTTAGAATCTTGCCAGGGTATTCTAGAGCAGGTTTATTCACTTTCCCTCCACACAAATCCTGGCTCATTTCAATGACTGTTGGTTTAAGCTAAAGCAATTATGTTTAGGAAAAAATGTAACATATTATATTAATACCAAAAGTATTATACATTTTAAAGAGATGAGCTTGAGGTTCAAATCTTACCAGGGTAAACTAGAGGCATTTTTTTCACTCTCCCCCACGCAAATGATGGATCACTTCTGTGAATGTTGGTTCCACACGAAAAAGATGATATTGATATCCCCGGAAACATTATACCATTACTAGCAACAACACCAACAAGTGGCATCAGCCACAGTTCTAGTGGTCTCCGAGCTGGACAAGGAAATGGAAAAAATCCTCACTTTAAAATTTGACAAGTCTAAGTGGACTTTTTACCAATAAGTGCTACAGCACTATCTACACTTTAGTCAACACCCTCCACCATCTGAAAATACCAGCACCACCCCCTCTGAAGTGCCTGTACTTTCCATCCCAGCTGTACTTAATACTGTACCAGCACAGGAACGAAAAAAAGCTGAACTTTTACTAGAACATATCATTTCCCGAGGCGGCATCTCTTGGGACTCAAACGGAAAAGTGAGTATTCACGATACGCCTCTCCGTGGATCCAATATTGTGGATTTAGTCAACGATCTGGTCAGAGCAAGAAGATACAGCAAACCAGCGGGATGGGGAGAATTTCTAAATGCGCTGCAAAAAATAAACGTTACGAAAGACTTTATTGTAAACCCTAAACGTTTGGCACCCATTAGAGATCCGACACCCGTACCACAACCACTTACACCATCGCAACTCCCTAAGAAGTAGAAAAAATTAAAGAGGGTAGATGAAAACAGGTGGTTGCCGTTCAGAGCTTAATGGACTGTTTAGCCGACATCTACTACGACCCTTCTCATCCTGCGGGGTTTACAGGGGCGGTGCTGTTCATAAAGGCGTCCAAGAAAGATTCCAAAAAAGTACGAGAATGGCTTAGTGCGCAGGACGCTTATACCCTACATAAACCTGTGGTAAAAAAGTTTCCACAAAACAAGTATGTGGTGTCAAACATTGACGTATCTCTGGCAAGCCGATCTCAACGATATGAGAAGTCTCAGAAAATACAACGACGGTGCAGTGTACTTGCTCACCGTCATCGACGTGCTTAGAAAGATGGCATGGGAAAGGACGCTCCATCCAAGATAAGGAGCGTCGTGAAAGACGCCTTTCGGGACATTTTCAAACAAAACCGCCATAAACCTCTAATTATAAAGACGGACAAGGGTAACAGAGTTCACGGCACGTCTAGTCCGGAAATTTCTCAAGCAAGAAGGCGTGCATTACTACACCACTCATAATCCGGACGTGAAGGTAAGCATCGTGGAACAATTCAATAGAACTCTGAAAGGACGAATGTTTCACTACTTTACCAAAAATAACACGTATCGGTATGTGGACGTCCTCCAAGATCTAGTTGACGCTTACAACGGTGCAAAACATTCCAGTATCAAGATGGCGCCCACCGACGTTCCAGAAAATAATGTGCTTCAAGTCAGAGCTAATCTGCATGGCAAAAAGCGTCCAAACTCGAAGCCTAAAATAAAAGTCGGTGACACGGTGCGTATTAGCAAATCCAAAATGCTGTTTGAAAAGGGCTACGAAAGCAATTGGAGCGAAGAGATTTTCAAAGTCAGCAGTGTCGTATTGCGACAACCTGTCGTCTACAGACTGACCGATCTTGACGGCGAAGAGGTGGAGGGGACGTTTTACGAACCTGAATTGCAACACGTACGTCTTCCCGAAACTTTTAAACTTGATAAAATACTACGTGTCAAGGGTAAAGGCGCCAGAAAGAAAGTGTACGTGCAATGGAAAGGATACCCCGCAAAGTTTAATTCGTGGATTCCTGCCAGTTATGTCAGCGCACTACCATGAAGGACCAATTTTACATCACTTTGCTGAGCGACAGCTCTATAGGATATTTCCCGAAAAATACCCTCGCGAATTTCCCCACACAACTTCCTTACCGTCTTACATTCGAGGGCAGGTGGGAAGTCGTTATGGCTGAATTTCAATATCCGTGTTCTTTCATCACCGTACCCGAGGCTCAAAATATTGTATGGTACAACTGGGTGGACGCTAACGGCGTGGAACCAATATTCAAGGATTATATCCCTGCTGGAAACTACAGCACTATCCATGAATTGATCAAAGCTCTAAACGAAGTAGAGGCGTTTAAATGGGATTCCGGAATTGTATTCAAGTACATAAACCCCCCCAAAAAGTGGACGTTGTCTCTTTTTCACCAAATATACATCTTCTGACTCTATCAAGGCTACTAAGTCTACAGCTCGGTTTAGATCCTGAGACTAATCTGATCAAAGTCCCAAAGTCACCGTACGCCGCCAACATTCTACTAGGCCTGCCCTTGCAAAATGTACATCTACACGGATATCGTAGAGCCTCAGCCCGTGGGTGACATTGTGGCACCGCTGTTACGTATCGTCGGTATCAACAACCTAAACTATCTCTACGGCATACATACGACAGTTAGATACGACCCGTTGCACTACATGCCAGTGCTTAGAAGGGAAATTGAAAGCTTGGAAATCAATATAAGAACATACACGGGTGAACCTGTACCATTCGAGTTTGGAAAAGTGTGCGTGAAACTTCATTTTCGACGTCGCTCATGAACTGTCCCTACCAAAGATACTACGTCAACCAGGCTGGAACAGGAGGCGAGGCTGGAACAAAACTGAAACGCAAGGCTGAACAGAAGATCAACGCGCTTATGACCGGCTCAGACTATAAAGGGCGTCGTAAGAAGCAATGCCATCAGTATTCTGTCTTCGCCCGACGTAAAAAGGTCAAAAGAGAAGCTAAATATATTTTCAGTTGAAATGTCGTTTCTACACCCCCAGTCCTACGAGTGTGCCAGCAGTGAGCTCGATCTCTTTTCCGTGCCACCCACTCAAAACAGTCTTGAAAGAGGTCAATGGCTCCAGTAAAAACCTGTCTCTTCCCTCACCGATGATTCACCCATCGAATATACCGTTACCAGACAAGGCGAGTTCTATATAAATCTTTCATAGACCATGCTCTATCTCAGGGCGGCCATCATGAAACCCGACGGTGGCGCTTTCGCAGAGGTGGATAAGATCGCTCCCGTCAACAATTTGCTGCATTCGCTATTCACACAGGTGGATGTGTTTTTAAACCAAATCTATTCTCACCACCCAGCAACACGTATGCCTATAGAGCGTACATTTAGACGCTGCTCAATTACAAGAGTGAAGCCAAAAGAAAGCATTTGACTTGTGGTCTGTGGTTTGCAGACACCCCCGGAACCTTTGAGGAGGATAACGCAGGAAACAAGGGATTTGAGGCCCATCGCAGTCTCACCACAAAAAGTAAGACGGTGGATCTTTTGGGGTATCTACACGTTGACATGTTTAACCAAGATAAATACCTTTTGAAAGGCCCTGAACTCAGAGTCAGGTTGGTCCGTTCCAGAGACGGGTTTAGTCTTATGGCGGTCCCTGAACTCCCTTACTTTAAGGTTCACATCGTTGAAGCCGGCCTTCTAGTGCGACGTGTCAAAGTAGCACCTTCTATACTGTTAGCACATGCCAAAGCATTAAACGTCAGTCCCGCAAAGTATCCCATCACCCGTGTGGAAGTAAAAACACTCACTGTTCCTACGGGTGGGCAAGGGAAATCACTGGGCAACGTATTCACCGGACAATTACCCAAACGGTGCATCGTGGGAATTGTGTCAAACGCCGCGTTCAACGGATATGCCACCAAGAACTCGTTCAACTTTCAAACCTACAGCATGGACCATTTCTCGCTGTACGTGTACGTGGAACAATTGCCGTCGAAACCGTTACATCCCGATTTTTCAAACGGACACCATGTCATGTCCTTCCACAAACTGTTTTCTGTAACGGGTATCCATTTCATGAATGAGGGTAGCGACATCACACGAAAAGCCTTCCCCAAGGGATATCATCTCATGACTTTCGATCTCACGCCTAATCTGTCGGCCCACATGACATCGCATTGGAATTTGATGAGCCACGGTTCTCTGAGCATCTAAGTGAGCTTCACCCGGGCTCTCACCGAAACCGTCAACTGTATCGTGTACGGGGAGTTTGCCAACATCATCACCATTGACAAGGACAGAACGTCGTGATCGATTATGGGAGTTAATAAAAATCGGCTTCCCGCCCCTTACCCCCTCATTTAAGCCATGGACGTCATTGTGGATTTCCAGAGCTTCATCGACGACAACAAAGAGTTTATCGTCAAGTAACTGAGTGTTCTATCTGTATGAGGCATATTACTTCAACATTGGGTGTTAAAACCCCCATACGCTATCGAGGAACTCTCTGCCGATGCCAGAACTAAAGCCGACTATATAGTAAACAATCTGCATGGTATCATCTGGGATAGTGGTGATGTGGATAACAGCCTGCTCGAATCCCTCATCTCCCGTGCCACAACGCGTGCAGAAACCGTCTACGTCAAGGGGGTAGAAAAGACAAAGTTTCTAGTTAAATACACGTCTAGTATGACAGAGGTTGTTAGTCACTGAAAACACTTAAATTGGGCTGTACCATGTGCATGGCACATAGTTCTCTATGGAATTTCTGGTCGGCCTCTATCATCTGGGGACTTCGAGACTGGATGATTTAAGATGGACACGCACACCATAAGACGTGCGCTGAAAACAAGCCCTTCGTTCCGTTCTGTACGGTAGGGTGTTTTCCCTGCTGATCAACTACCCGCAAGAATAGCGTGACCTGCCACTCTAGTCATCAACACCGATCCACACACCAAACCTGGGACGCATTTGTTCACCATCTCTGTTGATAAGAACGGCGTGGGAGAATACTTTGAAAGTTATGGTTTTCCACCTGGTATTAAGCCACATCTGGCATTTATACGCAAAAACACTTTTTGCACTTCCCATAGCACGCTAAAACTTCAAATCATCGCCTCAAAAGTTTGTGGCCAACACTGTCTCATGTACCCTCTCTATCGCGCCCAGAACATTCCGATGAAAACTTTCCAAAGCCTATTCTCGCCCACCAATCATACAGCCAACGACGCTAAGGTGGTGAGATATTACAATAGATTTTTCAAGACTGTAGGGGCATGCCGCCCTTCAAGAGGCCGTGTCCAAATGGCGTGCGCCTATAAAAGGGGCGTCTCGGTGACGTACTGCCCATAACCGCTAAACAGCATGGAAGGTCAAGACGTTTGCGTCAGCAAAGCAAAGCCGGTGAAGCCACTCGCCATCACCAGTATTTTCAACACATTGTTCCCGCTGGATGGAGTCGACGCCAAGTGAGTCATCGTTGGCATGAGCGTCAAGAACAACTTTACGCCCTATGTCCAGCTAGAAAAATGCGGAAGGATCTGTGTGATGTTTAACCATACAGAGTGGCAAGAATTGGGCAGCTACAAGTCTGTCATATCAAAGTTTTTCAGCAACACGCAACCTACTCAGAATATTAGTCTGACTAATCATGAAATCTCTCTTAGACGCATGTGCGGTGACCGTAAGGTCGTCATCTGTGAGAAACAAGACGCCGGAATCAATTGGGTCGCCTATCTAGCACCTAGCTGGGCGCGGCTTTGTGAGGTGTGGGACCTCATCGACGTCGCCGTCGACCGAAGGGACCTGTGGTCGACACCAGTCGCCTACTATTGCAACGATTTGATCGAGACGCTCGTCGTGGATGTATGCGACACACTAACAGAATCAGTGGATTTCATTGACCTAGAACAGCCTACGGTGGAAACGGACATCAAAAACCTGTGATCTTATCAGCGCTACCTACTATACACGTCAAGTCGTCGGTTTGGACTATTACATGCTGGATTGTGAACTAAAAACAATTTTACTGACGCTTCTAAAAGACACTTTTGAAAAACGTACGAACGAATATATGAGACATTCCTGTAAAAATGTGATGTTTAATAAATATATGTATATTTGTAATATCTGTGTTTTATTTACTGTTTGTCCCTTACGATTCCCAACTTGTCTTGTCTGCCCGCCAACCTGGCGCCAGGGAAAACCCAAGTGGTTGCGACACACTGACCTAGTTCACGATCTATTCTTGTCTCGTGAGCCGTCAAGTTGACGCCAGGGAAAACCCCGTTGCCCAGCGCAATGACCTCAATATCTATTCTTGTCTTGTCGGGCTGACATACTGGTGCCAGGGTTGCGACACATACGTCTAAGGAGGAGGGGGTCTCATGGTGGGGGAACCATTTATCACACTCTACCACCGACATCCATAGCGTGAGGTTCGTGCTGGGCAGTCCTGTAGTGTCTTGTGACGGAGAAGCCAATGTTCATTCAACATAAGACAGCCATACCGCGAGATTTGTGCCACGGCCTGATGCCGAAACATCACGGACCGTTTGCTCACCCCAATCAATGAATAAAAAGTCTAACACCTCAATCCTAGCCAATAATTAATTAGCAATAATCAATTAACAATCATTAATAATTAAAAGGCCATCAGGAGAGGTTCATTCCAGTACAGTCCGACAGGGTCTTGTGACGGAGGAACCAATGTTCATTCAACATAAGACAGCCATAACGCGATGTTCTAATAAACAAATCAATGAATAAAACTCCAACACCCAAATCCTAGCCAAAAATCAATTAAAAGTAATTAATTATCAATCAATAATTAATCATCAAGAACCAACATGTCCGGGGTTGGTAGTCGAGAGGGTGATAGGGGAGGGGGAAGAGAAGCAGGAGGAGGGGGAAGAGGGGTAGGAGGAGGGGAAATCAAACGGACGTGGAAAGTAGGTCAGGGGTGGGGGAAGGAGGCTATTTATTGCAGCCAATCAGATAGCGAGGAGGCGTGGTCACGTGACCAGTTTCGGCTAATAGCAGCCTGTTTTACCATGGCCAGAACACTACTAGTGTGAGGCTCACAACAGAACATTCTAAGATAATGGGGGATTGTTTTAGTGGTTTGCAAGGTTCAGAACTGATATTACCATAAGAAATACAGCAGTGTGAGGCTCACAACAGAACATTCTAAGATAATGGGGGATTGTTTTAGTGGTTTGGAAGGTTCAGAACTCACATTACTATAAGAAATATCACACTGTGTGAATGATTCCCTTAAAGTAAGTGGCGCCCTTAAAAATTAAATTGAAAAAAGTTTACCTTGGTGGCCACATGGTCTAATGCGTCACACACGCAATATATTTTGCTGCGAATGTTGGGGAAATCAAGGCTCAAATCCCGGTCGGGCGTACTTAGGGTAGTTTTTCCTAGATTTTCCCACTCTCCCGTCACGCAAACGTGGGTACTATTCCTCTAAATTCAAGCATTCTTGTGTTTTTTAATTTGATAAAATATATAAAATAAATTTAATCAAAACCACTTTCGTTTAACTAATTAAAAAAAACTGATTTTTTTACTTTTGTTTGTAATACAATAAAATCACTATTTTTATATTTTTTATTAGTGACGAGTATTACTACCCGACTGGGTTATGCACGTTGTACTAATTACTTTAATGTGCTGAGGATGATTTAGGTTGGATTTGAAGAAAGTGTACACGCATTTGCATGGAGAGTTATAGGGAAATATAGTGTAAAACCACACCCGGCATTCGAACGCCGATTTTCCCGTCATTGGCAGCCGAGTTTATTGCGAGAATGAACACTTAGAGTTTAGACCGTTCGACCACCGAGGTGGGTGAAATCATTCTTCAATTTTCTAAGGTAAAACAGTTACTATCCTTTCTGCGCATATGTCTATACTAATCCCATCCCGTCCGAGATGAGAAACTTGTGACAAGTTGCGCAACATTTAGTAGTGTGGACGTGTGATAGACAAACACCATTCAGTCTCAGTCCAGCTTGCCAACCTGGGAGGAAGTGGTAAGGTTTTTCTAAATCTCGTCTCCTCTTCTGATATTTTGCTTCCAACCATCTGAAGCAATTCTTCGAAGTATGAGGTAGATAAACGAGTGAATTTCTAAAACCTTAATCATCTTCTAGTTTCAATCTTTCTAGAAGATTGATCCCAAATTTAGGGCCATTAGAAAAAAAGTTCCGGGTCTACCGATGTTTTCTTTTGACTTTTTTTGGTGATAATTTAGTATGATTACTGCACAAGCAGTGATGCTACAGGCAGAAACGTCGCTCATTGTGTTTCGGAGACTAAATGAAGGTGCGGACACGTGACAAAGTCGATAGACCACCTTGATATTTATTTGTTCGCGATCGTCTGTAGATAAAATCTTCAATCTGTATTTAGACAGTCGCGCGAGTTTGTCTATGAGTGTGGACAAGCTTTTTGTGTTAAGCATTCCCCTCCCCTCCCCCTACTTACCTCCCTTCACCCTCTTAACCTGAATAGTGACACAACAGCCAAAGGCTCTGGTTTCCAGACATACGATACTTTTTTAACGCAATCATTAAAATATTATTATTTTTATTCGTAATACAATATAAAATTGCTGTGGAATAAATGCTTGCGTGATGTTCTGACGAAAAACTCGTCTAACAGACTGGACCCTGTGATCACCCCAGCCCCCAGAGGGGCCCACAACAGTAGCTTCATAGACCATATGTTACCTCACACGCACGCACGTAGCCCGGGGGGTGCGCAGATACCCTTTGCGCATGCGTGAGTATTCAGACCGTTCGACTCCATATTCAAGGATGATAATGTTTCAAGGCCTTTATATATTTATATTTAATTATCTATAATTTACTAAGAATTGTGATCAAAAGGAATTCAAGTGGCTAGACCTTTGTTTCTAATCATTTACTTTGATCTCAGAACTGAAACATTTTGAGTAAATGACGTTCTTGAAAATAAAATAATTTCATCTTTTCATGGGCTTTTTTATAGCTATAAATCTTAAAATGTAAGTTTTTTTTAATCTTATTTGACGTGAATCATGTTTTGAAAATAATAAAATACTGTTTAACTGACGCGGGATTTATGGACTTCTGAAACGGGTCTTAAATCTCCGTTAGTAAATTGGTCCCCCTTAAATTACTAATTTAACCTAATACATCCTTACCTACCTTATATTGTATCAAAAATTGGTCCCAGGAATGTGAATATCTTAGCGAGAGAAAGAACTGATATTACAATGATTACATTATTGCCACCTTTTGGAATCGAACCAGGGACACTTAGACCCACGGGCGATCTTCATTGCTACTTTTACTTGTAAGGAGCGGGTGTTAAGTTTTCTAAAAAACTGTTTATTTATAATATAATTTAAAACGTGAGATTTGTATTTGTTTATCACCTCTCATCCACATACTAACGTGGTAAAAAAGAGAAAAGAAGAAATCGAGTAAATGTACATACCTGCATTTGCGTGGGAAAACATTCAGAAAAAACTCATCAATACAAAGAGCTGGGATTTGAAACCCCACTTACTTATCATAGGTAATCCAATACATTGAAATTGTGACTGACGCTTGAGACTTTGCAACCAGCGGCGAAAGTGAGAATTAATTACTCGAGGCCTAAGCTAAGAGTTAAGTATGAGGTAGGTATCTAAATAGAAAATGCAACCCCATTAGCTTTTGGAGTGGATTGATAGACCAAATTTAAATTGTAATATTAAACTCATTTAGGAATTATTCACCCTGAATGCCCCCACCCGTGATTCTAACCCTGACCTCGTTGACTGTTATTCAGTGTGTTAATTCGAGTATAATGCCATAAACCTACAAGCAACCACTGCGGGTTTAAAAATATAAAATACAGTTCTCTATGATTAAATCAAAAGTAAACTCGCAAAAGAAAACAAAATGATTCCTGATATAAACTTAAATTAACTTTTTAATTTTTTTTAAAAATTTAGTGCTAGTCTAATTGAAAAAAGAAAGCTCTAGAATTTCAAGAAACCCAACTTTTGTCTAAATTGTTCATTAACTGGTGTAGTTTTCTTGTAAGGGGAATTCGGAAGGGGGTCTTTGGTTGATTCCAGTTGTTTTTTTCCACAAGAAAACAACTTAAAATAGATGACATAAAAGTGTTAAAAACTTTTTAAATATCGCGTGACAAGATGTAATTGTGTGCGGCGCGCAACGGCTGAAAAATTAATCATTAAAGCAACAACAACTGGCAACGAAGGCGTGTTACGGTGGGGTTATGGGGAGGGGGGCTACACCCATATAGATCTGACACATAATGAGATATCATAATTAAAATAGTTTTGAAGTGAAACGAACATAATGAAAACGTTAAAAGACTAAGGCAAAGTGTATAACCCGAATGGGTATAGTAAGACGCGGTGCTAAAAAAAAAGAAGACTAAAGCAAATATTAAAAATATAACAGCATGTGTTGCCCTATTTTTTCGCGCCCATATTGGATAACTTAATATAAATACCACTCTATTATAACGATAATTATGAAGGAAGGGTTTGGTAATCAGATAAATCTGAACCCCAGCCGCCAGCACAGAAGTCTGACACCTTACCTCTAGACCACCAGGTCACCCAACGTGTCTAGAGGTTAACTAAAGCTTGGTTCGAACCCTGGTGAAGAGGCATTTATATTTTTCAACGTGTTTCAATAATAATTTGTGTTTCACGCGTATATATTAACTACGCTAGTGTGGTATGGGTAAAAAATGTAAAGTTTTGAACAAAATGTAACCATATTTGTGTGGAGGGAGAGGGGTAAACTATTTTTGGGGAAAAAAACCCTCAGTACATCCGACCGAGATTTGAACCTCGATCTGTCCGTCATCGGCGGTCTAGTCTACTGCGAGATTAACGCCTTAGATCATGCGGCCACTGAAGCTTCAGTACAATTCTCAGCTCAGATTGATCAGTCCAAACTGAGCTGAACTTAAGCTTCGCATACACATGTCAGTCTGAAATAAAGAGTGGTTGAGGCGGGATGAGCTCTTGTGTTTAGATTAAAACATGGAATAAACTTTATGTGCTGCATGTTTTGTTAGAAAGCTAAGACAAAAATTGGAAATGAAAAAAAAAGTTGGATGAAGGATTGGTTAGTAAAGCGAGGACAGTATTGTAAAAATCAATATCCTGCAAAAGCCAGGAAGTACTTGAACATGTACAAAGATGGGTGCACAATACAAAGAAATGTATTGAAACAATTAAATATAGTACTTCTCAATAAAAAAAATTGTAACAGAATAAACACAGTTCACCATCCTTGCATAAACAGGGCAGTTTGGATTCGTCAGATTCTATAATGGTACTGTACGCTATAGTAAATTAATTTTATTCTGAGGTGTGAATTAACATTTAGTGTAGTTTTTTTTATTAAAGGATAAGATTCCAAAAATTTAGTGATTTTGAGCCCCAAAAAATTTAGAAGCTTTGGATATATCTAGAGAAACTAAAAGGAATTGTTTATCTTCATAGCAGGCCCAACTCAGCTCCCGGCTCGCGCGAGGTAGGGGAGTAAAAGGGAAAAGAAAACACCTACGATATGTCAGAAATGTGTGCAGTGCATTCGTATTTGAATGATTACTCGACATTTTCCGCGGTGACGATGGGGGGACAAAGCGACAAACTTTCTTGTTAATAACTAGTGTGTCCCTGTTATGACAGAATGAGGATTTTTGCACAGTGCTTATCTGTGAAGAAATTCTAAAATTGTCGAAAATTGCCTTTTCAATCCAGTTTTTATCCAAATATCATTTAATATTTCAACAATGTTCTGTATTAGAAACTTCCATTAACTCTTTATCTCCATTAATGTTTAGTCAGAAATGATCCACGTGCAATAGTGTTGGTGTAAATTCACAACTTCAAGCCGACTGTATCACAGAGTTGATTGGTGTGATGCACGCTCTTGACTGTATCACAGAGTTGATTGATATGTGATGTACACTCTTAACTGTATCACAGAGTTGATTGGTGTGATGTACGCTCTAAATGATCACCTAGATATTTTACGATACACTAAGACACATTCAGTTTAAAATTACACATAAAGCACATCCATTCTAAGTACAGTAGCCCCATGGCTTCTTTGGTGCTCACTGACAGCTCACAGCTGACTTCTGACAGTCAACATTTATGTATATACCTAAATTTTGACTGTCAAAAGTGACAACTGGTAAACACATGTTTTTGCAGATCATCTGGTTCGGCGTAGGGATACGTAACTTGGTCTGGTAGCTTTTTAAACCTGTCAACTGTCAGCTGTGAGCTGTCATTCAGCACCAAAAAAGCCATGGGGCAACTGTAGTAGCCTATATTTTACCATCACCACCCGCTATCGAAAAGGAGACCAAGATATCAGGTTGCTCAAGGTCACCCAAACTGGTTTCAAAAAGTACTTTTAATAAGAGTAAAAACATTCGAGTAAACATTTAGCTTCTAACTAATTACAGTGTTACATATTTTACAGACTACATCATTCATAGTTGATCAATATAGGGTATATTGTCAACCTTGAGAGGTTGACCTTCTTGGTTAGGTCATGTGAAGGGATCACGTAGGTCATCAGCTGCAACCAGATTACAACTGAGCGCTCCCTGTAATTGCTCAATCACACTCTCTATCCCTCAACCCCACCCCCGTTAGCTCCACACCCTCTTCCGATTCGAGGGGAAGAGAAGGGGAACTTACAAATCACCTGTCAGAGCCAGCCTACAAGGGTTGATTAAATGCTTCGATAATTCCCCCATTCGACCATTCTCTCCCCTCCCCAACCCCATCAAGTTGCTAATTGCTTCACTTCCATGATACACTAGGGGTCGAGAGAAGCCGACCTGAGAAATAGAGCTGCTGGTATGGTGTGTGTGCCTTTATCTTTCTCACAATGGTAGCTATAGCTGCTGGTATGATGTGTGGGCCTTTATCTTTCTCACAATGATAGCTATAGCTGCTGGTATGGTGTGTGTGCCTTTATCTTTCTCACAATGATAGCTATAGCTGCTGGTATGGTGTGTGGGCCTTTATCTTTCTCACAATGATAGCTATAGCTGCTGGTATGGTGTGTGTGCCTGTTTCTCAACAGATTGTATTATTATTTGTATCCCCCTCCTCCCCTGTTTGTTCTCCTGCTGTCAAACAACTTTATCCAGGGATGTTATAAATCAGATCACCTGCCCGCTGGTGTATATTAGTTTCTGATTGTCTATTCTAGCATCCACTTGGTTACATACCTTTGCTATGGTAAGAGTATCTAAATTCCAAACAAATGCTCAAAGAATCCACAGCAAAGGTCTGAAATCGTCTGCGAGATTCTAAACGTCAAAGACTTGATTTATGAGAGGATTCTTCACTTTACAGCGAGAAGTAAAAAATGTTCATATAAAATCGATAAAAAATATATTATATTAACTTTTAGGAATAGGAAAGTTTTTCTAAAAAACGTGAGCTTTGTTATTTATAGAACAACTTTAATGTGGTTAGAGAAAAGACGTGACAGTAACACTCAGCCCTTCCCTTCATCAGACCATTTTGTGCCTCTGTGAGGTGTGTAATAACAATAATAAAATGTTCAGGGAGCATCTTTCTCAAAAGGTTTTCATTAAAATATTCTCTTTTTTGTATCGTTTGGAGTTCGCTGGTGAATGATCTACATTTATTTAGTGGAGAAAAAGAGAACTTTATCCCATCTAGTTTTTCGTGGAAATTAATTATTTTATCAAAGTTAGTCTTCTTTCTTTTGTGTGTAAACGTATAACTTTTAATGAATAGTTTCGTCTTTGTAAAACCATCTCTCTTTTTTTTTACCCCTGCGATCTTACTTTTTGTCTAGGCTATAAGCAATTTAATTATGATAGGGGGATAAGGAGAAAGAAAGTATAATTTAAAGTAAAACTACCCTCATTTGCATGGAGGGAAGGCGGAAAATCATATAGAAAAAATCAGTCTTAATACACCTGGCCGGAATTAGAACCCTGGCCTCCCCATTACTTTAAAACCAAGAATAGGTTAGCTTCACATTTTGTTCCTTGTACACACGAAATCGGAAAAAAATAATCTTTATGATTTCAAATGTACTCAATGTGTAAAAAAAATGGAATATCTAGAAGCCACTTTAAATAGTGCTCCCCTGGAAATTTTTGGAAAATTAAATGCCTATAAAAGAGTTTTCAGGTGGTCACATCGTGGCATATTTTTAAAATGATTATAGTTGTAGGAGATTTTGGAGTTAATCTCTTTTTTAAATTAAATTAAATGCCTCTAGGAACAATTTGAAGTTGTCCTTTCTTGGCATATTTTGAAAATTCAATGCCTAAAAGGTTTTAAAGAATAAAAAGAGCAAGTCAATTTCATGGAGGGCAGTGTCCACCTCTTATTCCACCCATCAGCTTCAATAATATTGAATGTAATAATTATTAAGTATGTGCGTGTAATATATAACTGTATGTAACATTCTGTACGCAGTGTAATCAAATTGGGCACTTAAAAATCCCATTATAAGATGCTCCCAAACGGTCGAATACGGCCATGATTTAATAGTTTTCAAAAAGCTGAATTTAAATTTGGAAACATTTTGATTATGGATTCCACAATAGCGCTTTGAAATAGCCATTTAAGGGTAAAACACACCTGCGGTATACGTAGCTGTTATTCAACCTCTGACCTCACTCAGTCACTAGCAAACCAAGTTAGATGTTCTTAAACCCTTTGTCCGCGAGTTCACTAACACGAGTTACTCACCTTTAGATTATTATTATTATTATTATTTAGCACCGCATCTTACTACCCGTTCGGGTTATACGCTTTAAGTACTAATTACGCTAAAGGATTAGGAATTAGGAAGGTTGAATTAGAGGAGGTGACCCCGCACTTGCGTGGAGGGAGAGTGGAAAACCATTTAGGAAAAACCACCCCCAGTTCACCCGACCGAGATTCGAACCTCGAGCTCCCCGTTCTCAGCAGTCGAGCTCAACACGACAAGCGCGTTAGCCAACTACGCCACAGAGGCGGGTCTCTCCTTTAGAAAGACCATAAACTATGACGTGAAAAAAACCCCATTCGTTTGTTATATTCGGTTGGGGATCGAACTTAGGACTCAAGAGTCAGAAGTAGCTGTGCTTACCCCGCCACCACTTTGTAGAGAACAGAAAAGACTGGTCTGTGATCACGTAGGGTGTGAGTTTAGAATGTCAATTTATATGGTCAATGTTGACCGCAAAATAAAGCTTGTGTTTTCGAAAAGTTTCTTCGAACCGGAATCCTAATCTAGTTACAAAAATATACTGTATTTTGTTTCCTATTCGAGTAACTCTTTAGAAATGGCTCAATAAATATATTCGAAACTTTTGTGAACATGGCCTACTTCCAGGTCAATGTTATTGAAGAGTACACACAATGCACTTGTCCTTAGTTCTGGACCCGCTTAATGTGTTTACCTGGCTGGTTGTTGAATATCGTAGCACACCATAAGCTCTACAGCTCAGTGAAAGTTTTGTGAACGAACAAAAGAGCTCCCCTCTTTGAGAATGTTATGGAAGAGAGGAGGGGAGAGAAGGGAGTCATATCTCCCGGGATCAACATTATTCCCTTCCCCATCTCAAGTTTTACCAAATATTAAAGTTCCAGTGAAAAGTTTGGATTCACCTCTCGTAAAGTTGAAAAGAAAAAGAATCTAAAGATCTTGAACCAAAATGGTGTGTTTTTATTTTATTTTTCAAAAGTGGTCTGTCCATATTATTTTCCTGTCAATAGCCGTATTCTAAAAAGCATATTCTTTGCTTCAAGTAAAAGTCTGCGGACATCCAAGGTTATCACCTATCTGATGGAAAATACCCTCACACTGCTGTATTTCTTATGGTGCTGATATAATCAGTCAGTCCAAAAAGTCCACGTTAAATACTTTAGGTAAAAATCCGTAAATTTTAATACCATAAATAAATTAATCATCGACGGAGCTGTGACTTAAGAACAAATCTAAAGACAATTTCTCATAGGAAGTACCTTACTCATGTGAACTAAGCTTTCACTTTTTATAGTTGAGATATTATCAATCGAGCAATACCGACCGAGTGGCCTTCATCTGTTGGCTAATATAGTGCCAGCTTCCGCGGATAGAGGGTGTCATGTGGTCAGCACAACACACCCTACGGCTGTTAATATTAGTTTTCTAAACCGGAGCTGCTACTTTTTAATTAAAATGGTTCCTCATTTGTCCTCACGAGGATGAGTTTGACCCCGTTCCTGACCCACTGCTTTACAAAATAATCTGGAATCACCGTGATTTGAAGCCGGAACCTCTGGATTTGTATCCAGGAACTCAGACCACTAGACCACAGAGGGGGTTTATTAATAACTTAAAGATAACAATAATAATATAGTCAAATGACATCAATTTGGACCTTCAAAAATAAATACTTTGTATCTTCAAAAAGTATCTTCCTACCGAAATCCTACTTTTTGTTGTTCCTGCAGTACACGTTCATTTTCGGTAGACTAGTGTGTGGAAGGAAAACTCATGCGACCGCTCCTAACCCTTTCCAAACAATTACAAATTCAGAAAAAACTACTATTTTTTTTCCTTTCTGGTCTGTGGTTTTTATGACATATGGAGACTAAAGGCTGGTGTTAGATAACGTGTTTTTTTTTGTTTTGTTTTTTTCAGTTCTTAATTGATGGCGTGTTCGCAGGGTCCTCGCTGCTCTACAAAACAAAGTAAGGAGATTGGTCAGCTCTCACATTCGCGGGACTAAGGAGGGACGTGTCTTCGTCTTCATATGACTGGTTGGAATTTAATGTTCATACTGACAGTCAGTTTGTAGTAAGTCGTGCGCCGACATCACTTTATTCATAAAATGGAATAGTAAATCCAAATTTACGTTTTTATCAGAACCACTTTAATAAAACACGTTTTTTTTTAAGGTGGGTACTAAACAGTAAATATTTATAAATCGATATTTCTTCTTTTTTTGCTTCCACTCTTAACAATTATCGTACACCCTATTAAACCAATCTCCCACCTACATTTAACTCGTGCTGTTTTAACTTAATTATATTTAGATATCAACATTAAATAATCAGCGAAATAATTATTCCATATTTAATGCTGTGCAGAAAATTGAGAACTCATGAACAATAATAAGAAATAACGTATCAATCACAAATTAGAGAGGCTATGTCCATGACCTGAAATCAAAGAAAATAGCCCATTACCTACAGATCATAGGAAATATCTCAATGCACACATATCATAAAACAATATCTCAATGCACACAGAAAAAAGAAAATATCTCAATGCCCACAGATCATAGAAAATATCCCAATGCACACATATCATAAAATAATATCTCAATGCACACAGAAAAAAGAAAATATCTCAATGCCCACAGATCATAGAAAATATCTCAATGCCCACAGATCATAGAAAATATCCCAATGCACACATATCATAAAACAATATCTCAATGCACACAGAAAAAAGAAAATATCTCAATGCCCACAGATCATAGGAAATATCTCAATGCCCACAGATCATAGAAAATATCCCAATGCACACATATCATAAATTAATATCTCAATGCATACAGAACAAAGAAAATATCCAATGCCTACAGATTAGTAATAATAACCCCATGGACATGTTCCCCTTACCCCACCTCTTGGATGTACGGACAGGTAATATGACGAGTTTCACACCTCTCTTTAGCACTCTCAAACCGTCACCCCCTCCTGGATGTACTGACAGGTAAGGTGACGTGTTTCACACCTCTCTTTAGCACTCTCAAACCGTCACCCCCTCCTGGACGTACTGAGAGGTAAGGTGACGAGTTTCACACCTCTCTTTAGCCCTCTCAAACCGTCACCCCCTCCTGGACGTACTGAGAGGTAAGGTGACGAGTTTCACACCTCTCTTTAGCCCTCTCAAACCGTCACCCCCTCCTGGACGTACTGAGAGGTAAGGTGACGAGTTTCACACCTCTCTTTAGCCCTCTCAAACCGTCACCCCCTCCTGGACGTACTGAGAGGTAAGGTGACGAGTTTCACACCTCTCTTTAGCCCTCTCAAACCGTCACCCCCTCCTG
The DNA here is from genome assembly GCA_901482245.1 of Timema douglasi. Lineage (NCBI taxonomy): Eukaryota > Metazoa > Arthropoda > Insecta > Phasmatodea > Timematidae > Timema > Timema douglasi. Next base: position 29,033 of record CABEEJ010004712.1, on the reverse strand, counting down.
GACGTACTGAGAGGTAAGGTGACGAGTTTCACACCTCTCTTTAGCCCTCTCAAACCGTCACCCCCTCCTGGACGTACTGAGAGGTAAGGTGACGAGTTTCACACCTCTCTTTAGCCCTCTCAAACCGTCACCCCCTCCTGGACGTACTGAGAGGTAAGGTGACGAGTTTCACACCTCTCTTTAGCCCTCTCAAACCGTCACCCCCTCCTGGACGTACTGAGAGGTAAGGTGACGAGTTTCACACCTCTCTTTAGCCCTCTCAAACCGTCACCCCCTCCTGGACGTACTGAGAGGTAAGGTGACGAGTTTCACACCTCTCTTTAGCCCTCTCAAACCGTCACCCCCTCCTGGACGTACTGAGAGGTAAGGTGACGAGTTTCACACCTCTCTTTAGCCCTCTCAAACCGTCACCCCCTCCTGGACGTACTGAGAGGTAAGGTGACGAGTTTCACACCTCTCTTTAGCCCTCTCAAACCGTCACCCCCTCCTGGACGTACTGAGAGGTAAGGTGACGAGTTTCACACCTCTCTTTAGCCCTCTCAAACCGTCACCCCCTCCTGGACGTACTGAGAGGTAAGGTGACGAGTTTCACACCTCTCTTTAGCCCTCTCAAACCGTCACCCCCTCCTGGACGTACTGAGAGGTAAGGTGACGAGTTTCACACCTCTCTTTAGCCCTCTCAAACCGTCACCCCCTCCTGGATGTACTGAGAGGTAAGGTGAAGAGTTTCACACCTCTCTTTAGCCCTCTCAAACCGTCACCCCCTCCTGGATGTACTGACAGGTAAGATGACGTGTTTCACACCTTTCTTTAGCACTCTCAAACCGTCACCCCCTGACCACTTGGGTGGTCGCCCAGACCACAAACACCCTTTCTGAGTGGCCCCATCTCGCGGGTGGTCCAGTCTCAACCGAACTTATCTTATGTTTTATTATAAATTGTGTGTCAGCGACTGCTTGGGCCACTGAATGAAAGGGAATAAAGCGAGGTTTGAAGGACGTCCACTCTGAAGAGTCGTGGGTCACAGTCATAAACAGTAGACTCCCGATTAAACTGGTATGGACTATATGGTGTGTCTTATCTGGTGTGAGGCATATCTAGTGTGTGGTTTATCTAGTGTGTGGTTTATCTAGTGTGTGGTTCACCTGGTGTGTGGCTTATCTGGTGTGTGGTTTATATGATATGTGGTTTATTTGGTGTGTCTTATATGGTGTGGGGCGTATCTAATGTGTGCTTTATCTGGTGTGTGGCTTATCTGGTGTGTGGTTTATCTGGTGTGTGGTTTATATGATATGTGGTTTATTTGGTGTGTGTCTTATATGGTGTGGGGCGTATCTAATGTGTGCTTTATCTGGTGTGTGGCTTATCTGGTGTGTGGTTTATCTGGTGTGTGGTTTATATGATATGTGGTTTATTTGGTGTGTGTCTTATATGGTGTGGGGCGTATCTAATGTGTGCTTTATCTGGTGTGTGGCTTATCTGGTGTGTGGTTTATCTGGTGTGTGGTTTATATGATATGTGGTTTATTTGGTGTGTGTCTTATATGGTGTGGGGCGTATCTAATGTGTGCTTTATCTGGTGTGTGGCTTATCTGGTGTGTGGTTTATCTGGTGTGTGGTTTATATGATATGTGGTTTATTTGGTGTGTGTCTTATATGGTGTGGGGCGTATCTAATGTGTGCTTTATCTGGTGTGTGGCTTATCTGGTGTGTGGTTTATCTGGTGTGTGGTTTATATGATATGTGGTTTATTTGGTGTGTGTCTTATATGGTGTGGGGCGTATCTAATGTGTGCTTTATCTGGTGTGTGGCTTATCTGGTGTGTGGTTTATCTGGTGTGTGGTTTATATGATATGTGGTTTATTTGGTGTGTGTCTTATATGGTGTGGGGCGTATCTAATGTGTGCTTTATCTGGTGTGTGGCTTATCTGGTGTGTGGTTTATCTGGTGTGTGGTTTATATGATATGTGGTTTATTTGGTGTGTGTCTTATATGGTGTGGGGCGTATCTAATGTGTGCTTTATCTGGTGTGTGGCTTATCTGGTGTGTGGTTTATCTGGTGTGTGGTTTATATGATATGTGGTTTATTTGGTGTGTGTCTTATATGGTGTGGTGCGTATCTAGTGTGTGGTTTATATGGTGTGTGGCTTATTTGGTGTGTGGTTTATCTGGTGCACATCAGTGTAAGGGTCACAACAGAACATTATAAGATAAATGAAGATTGTTTTAGTGGTTTTGAAGCTTTAGGACTGACATTACCACAAGAAATACAGCAATGTGAGGATCGCAACAGAACATTCTAAGATAAATGAAGATTGTTTTAGTGGTTTAGAATATTCAGAACTGTCATTCCCACAAGAAGAACTTCAGTGTGAGGATATTTCACCTCAAATTGGCGGTGCTCTTGAGGTGTTTATATGCTATTTAATGTAATGCTAATTTACTAATTTCCCACCAATGGAAGGTAAAAATATTTACTCAACTGATATTGAACCACGAGTCTTTCAGAGGTTGTTAATCGGCTTGAGAAGCACGTTCAATATTTCCACGATCTCTACCACAGACAAGGCCTTCCAAACCATAGTCTGTAGGATTCATTAGTTAATATCAAGTGATTTTTTCACTGCTTGATTAAAAAACTTCCAATTAAAATAAATCTCTAACCTAATTGATGGAGCACTAACCATAAAGTTAAAGAGACGAGGTCGATGAATTTCTGATTAAGCCTGTGTGTATGTTTTTATAGGGAAGCTGGGGGTGTGGTGGCTGCCAACTCCTCCCCCCTCCCTCTCCACCCCCTCTCTCTCAGGCGTTGTAAAAGGAGTCTCCCGGAGCCGCGATGGAAACATCTGGAAGCAGTAACAGAGGTCTGGAGACACACACAGACACGCATGCGCACCAGACAAGTGGATGTAACATGCCAGTAACCGTGATCATGGCGGACAGCCCGCCTCCCCACCAGTTTCCTAACTTTACCACCGTCATTTATAATAGGAATCTGCCGGTTTTCAAGGGAGGCTGCTTGGTTTTAGGGGAAGCTGTGGGGTTTGAAGGGAGGCATCCGGGTTTCAAGAGAGGCTTCAGGGTTTCAAGGGAAGCTGGGGGGTTTAAAGAGAGGCTGCAGGATTTCAAGGTAGGCTGCTGGATTTCAAGGAAGGCTGCTGGATTTCAAGAGATGCCACTGGGTTTCAAGGGAGGGTGTTAGGTTTCAAGGGAGGATGCCAGGCTTCAAGGGAGGATTCCGGGTTTCAAGGGAGAATGCCAGATTTCAAGGGAAGCTGCTGGGTTTCAAGGGAGGTTGCTAGGTTTTGTGGGAAGTTATCGAATTTTGTGGGAGGCTGTGGGTTTCAAGGAAAGTAGCAGGGACTCAAGGGAGTTTGCCGGGTTTTAAGGGAGGCCTATGGGTTTTAAGGGAGGCTGCCCTGTTTAAAGGGAAGCGGCTAAGTTTCGCGAGAGACTGTCGGGGTTTATAGAAGGCTCTTGGATTTCAAAGAAGGTGATCGGGTTACAAGGGATGCTGCTGAGTTTCAAGGGAAGCTTCTGGGTTTCAAGAGAGGCTGCTGGGCTTCAACGGAGGCTGCTGTGTCTCAAGGGATGCTGCCGGATTTCAAGGAAGGCTTACGGGTTTCAAGAGAGACTGTTGGGTTTCAAAGGAGACTGCCAAGTTTCAAGGGAGGCTGCCAGGTTTCAAGGGAAACCGATAGTTTTCAAGGAAGGTGGTTGTGTTTCAAGGATGCAGTTCAGTTAGGCTTTAAGGGTTTCTTCCGTATTTCAGTAAACAAAAAACTCGTGTGCTATTTAAAGTTTTGTCAATATTCAATCTAAGCACAGCAAATGATTGACAATATCTCAGCTACCTTTGCAACCCTTTAATACTTATAACGTTTTATCAATTGACTTGAATAAAACACTTTTTTTTAATTCACAAAGGCTACATTTCAAATAGCATTTATTTATTAAACGAAATAAGGGGGAATACATAAATCAGTGACATAAAACTCATTTAGGAGACTCTTGTCAAAAATCGGAGACGAATGGTCGCCTTAACTTGGACATAAAAATAAAATACAACTTAGAAAATAAGATTCATGGTTGAACGCAACTAATAAAACGAGGGATCTGAGCTTGTTTTAAAGAACTCAGATTTTTTAATAGGTTAACTTGGAGCAAAGATCAAAGTCGGCTGCCATTATTAAATTATTTTCGCGGACCCCAAATAAATATGCCACTTACGCCTGTGGGTACACATAACACTGTTTGAAAACCACTGAGCTAGAGTGACAAACTTGTCGAAGGTGCCTTCTAGTACTTCTTGTAGGTTTTTTTAGTCAAAATTTCCTCTGGTTTGTGTCGTACCCGGTTTCAAAATCTGTCACGCAAGCAATTACCCCTGGCCGACCACCATCTGGTTTTAGTCCAAAACATTCTTGAGAGGGGAAAAAAAAATAGTGGCCTTCCACTGATCCTTTCAACTGAACTTGTTTCCTTCTCCACCTTCCCCTCCCCTCCTTTGCCCCTCTTATACATTATTATGATGCAAGAGGGGATGTATCAGCTGTTCGTCTTGTTCTTTACACAACGGGCGCACCCCTTGCTCTCTCTCTTCTGCACCCTTCGCCCTTATACCCCCATCGCCCCTCAATACATCACAAAGAATTCTAAGGGACCCAGCACAGCTGTTAACTTCAGATAAAGAAACAACAGTACGTACACTTTTAGGCCATGGTCAGCTGACTGGCGTCGCCATTAGTCAAGGACTCGTTCAAGCCCTGTCGTATTATTGTGAACATCTCTTACTTTACTTCTCGGTATGTGGAGAGAAAAAAAACACATTTTCATTAGATACAACTTTAATTTTCAGTATGCTAAGATAAATAGAGATTTGAATTATTGTGATTCAATTGTTTTTGCTAAATATGTCTGGGGATTGAAACGTCCTCTTTTTCTTCTACTGCCACTTAAAACTTGGAAATGTGCCATCCACTCCATTTGGCCTCGTGCTTATGTGGTTCATATCTGCACTCATATATCACATCCAACACCTAGATGTTTCTTGTGGCTCTAAGCTCACACCAGACTTCAATATTTGCGTTTCTAGTTCCTCCGGTGCTTTGTACCATCAGCCTGGGGCCTTAAGAGCGTGCATCACATGCCAATAAACTCTGTGATACAGTCAAGAGCGTGCATCACATACCAATCAACTCTGTGATACAGTCAAGAGCGTGCATCACATACCAATCAACTCTGTGATACAGTCAAGAGCGTGCATCAGATACCAATCAACTCTGTGATTCAGTCAAAAGAGCGTGCATCACATGCCTATCAACTCTGTGATACAGTCAAGAGCGAGCATAGCATGCCTATCAACTCTGTGATACAGTAAAGAGCGTGCATCACATGCCTCTCAACTCTGTGATACAGTCAAGAGCGTACATCACATGCCAATCAACTCTGTGATACAGTAAAGAGCGTGCATCACATGCCAATCAACTCTGTGATACAGTAAAGAGCGTGCATCACAT
>CABEEJ010004712.1:0-21065 GCA_901482245.1 Timema douglasi | reverse complement strand
ACAACCACTGTAGACTTCCAAGTTCTGTCGACAACAAAATTCGACGGCCTCTCTAACTAGATTACCTATAATTTCGATCAATCATCTAACATCTTTATTGAATTATTTCTGTACCCTCTGAAAAACTCTTATTTTCCACCTCCCCCCCCCTTCCTTACCCATCAGTTTCTTTTTTCACCCTCTTCTGTGGATGGTCGCGCTCCCTTGTGCACTTTCCTTTCTTCTTTCTTCTCCCCCAGCCATGACCACGTTTGTATTTTGCTGCCTCAAATCTCATTCCTACTTTTTTTTTAGGGTTCGAGAAGGGAAAAAGCACTATTTCTTTGGCCGTTTTTCTCTGCCTGCCTCTACTCTAAACCCCCCTTCCCCCATCTACCCCCTCACACCACGTTATAGACTATTTTTTTCTGACACAGATGCCAGCAGCACTTTTCACCATGACAGCATTTTTTCCCCCTTCATTATATTGGAATTTTGATTCAGGAAGTTGTTTCATTTTTATATATTTAGTTGGGTTTATTTTTTCGGAAAATTTGATTCTATTTTATTGCTCAAATGAGAAATATACCAATATCTAAGGTAAATTTTTGTGTTAAAGAGATTTCATTAAAGCGAGAAATGTTTTCTTAAAATTTAAATATATTTTCAATTGTATTTCCAGGAACTTAGATTTTAAGTTTACGAGTTAGAACAACTAAACAACATTTTAGACTTTACCTTTACCTTTTGCCAAATGTTTATTGTTGGTTTGTGATTCCTGCAACAGCTGACCCAAAATAACTGATTTTAACTCGGCACTTATTATTCTTGTGAAAAAAAAGTTCAAAACTGGACCAAATTGAAAGGAAAAAAAAAATCAATTTTTTTTCACATTAAGGTGATATTTCCTCCCGATTTTCGAGGGACAGTTTCTGTAGCAAGATTTATTATGTTTGGGATTAATTTTGTTCTCTGGTTTGTGAAACGAGTTAGAATAATTGGAAATATAATATGAATTAAACTCGCATCGGTAGCCGAATGATCTAACCATTGACTAGATTACCGATTATAGGGAGGTCGGGGTTTGAATTCATGTCAGCTGTACGAATTATTATCATTCAAGACAAATTGGCGGATTTTTTAAAGTCTGTCACAACTACTTTCAGAGGGTAAGTAAAGCCGTCGGTTCCGTGTCAACCGTGGCTCGTAAAAGATTCCTGAAAGGTATGTGAAAATTCCTTCCCGGAGAAAATTGGTATGTTATTTCTCGCTCTCTCATATAAATCCAGTGTGTAAGGCAACGAGGAACCACCACACTTCCTGAACTCCCCTAGTACTTGGGATTCCTACCAGAATGTGTGGGCAGCACTAACCAGCCGGAGAGGGCCGAGTGCTTGCCCAGCTCTGGATGAATATAAATCACATCAAACCAACCTTCGTGTTGTTAACCTATGAAGAGGAAGTGTAAATACGCGGATAGCCCCGATGGGTGGTAAGACGTGTAGAACCATAGGGGGTGGGGGAGAATAAATCATTTTAGTAGCTGATAGTATTATACCCTGATTTTGGTAAAAAGTCTGTTCTAGAATCCTACTATATAATATTATTTTTGTAGGATAAAAAAGGCCTTTCTGAATGGTCTTCCTAAAACAGTTTTTATCCTACCAAAATACTGGGTAACAGTAGGATTCTGGTACGAAATAAGGTCTTTCAAAACAGACTTCTTACAAAAATAATCATATAGCATTAGATCGAATGTTGTATTCTCACCTAAATGTACAGTACAATCCCCGCCACAAAAAAATAACCGCCACTCGTAAACGTCCCACCACTGTTATACCTGGGCGACTGTACGAAGTAGATGTTCCCTCTGGCAACCCCAAGATAGCGTGGGTTCATCCTACTGTGGCCAGTTAGTTCTGGCAAGGTGCTGGGCGGGGCTCACTTTCTTTCTCTTCTAACCTCCTCCCCCACCCCCTTGTGGAACGACAACCCCTGTCTCTCTCATTCTCATACGCGTGAAGAAGGATACAGCCACCTGTACCGTCAACATATCCTTCCTGGACGAGGGTCCTATGGACTCTAGGGCAGCGTTTCTTAGTCAGGGAGCCGTGAAAGGTTTTTTGAAGGGCCTCAAATAGATAATTAAAATGTTATTTGCTTATTACTGAAGTCAATTATATTACATTTTACGTTTTGGAACAAAGAATTCGATGATCGTGAGTAGAGTAAACTCTCGATTTTCCGGGGTAATGGAGGGGGAGCACGGATAGTACAAATAGTCCCCATCTGCTTATCATTGCCATTTAAAATTTGCTCTCCTCTCTTTCTACTATTTATTTGAAAGGGTATTTACCACGATGGTAGATATTAAAACGAAGCAGAGAAATCGACTCCGAATCGACTCCTGCATGTGAAGAGCACTAGTTAATAGAGGAGCCAACACCTCCCTCCAATCGGTCCCAGTGGAGTTTTTTTTTCTCAAGTAACTCAAGGAAGGCTGGCATGGAAGGGCTGGTACTGGTTTTTATTCGGGTATTCTAGTACCCGGAAAGGCACTAATGGACCTAGGCCACAGACAAAGAAATAACAGATATATAGCCTTACGGGAGATTTGTTGTGCCCCTCAAGTTACGTAGAACTCAGAATATCCAGTGATAACAGCGCTTCCAAGTGAGGATTCTTTAAAACAACTCACTTGAAAAATGTTCCTCATGAAAAAGACAAGCTGAGAGCTAATATCTATCGTCTCTCCGAGTACAATAGTCCAGGTAGCGGTCATCCCTTAACCCGCCTCACCCCCCTTTCATCGACTAAAACTTTTCAAACAATTGAGTGTGTTGGACCCAAAAATGCAACCCCACTGCTTTTAGAGTTCAAACGTGACACGAGTCTTGGAAATGCACTTGTAAATGAATTATTAAATATTTTGTGACCAGCTTCTGCGGTTAAAGTTCTTTGTGATTCACTTCTTCGTTAGACTGGACTGCAAAGAACTAGAATATCAGTATTCGAATCCCGATCGGGTGTACTGAGAGTGTTTTTTTTCCTAATATGCTTATATTCTCCTTCAACGCAAATACGGGCACATTTCCCGAAACATTTTACCTTCCTCATTCCTTATCCAATGGAGTAAATATGCGGATAGACTTAATGGGAATTAAGACACGGTGCACAAAATATATGAGTAAATAAAATTAAATACTTTTGTTGTAAAGGTTGCATTTATTTTTACAGTTTGTTGCCAAACTAATACAAACAAAATATACAATATGCTACTTTATAAACTAAAAATATAGTTAAAAGCATGGAAAATACAATGGAAAGAGTTTCCTAAGTATATATTTGGTATAGGCAATACCCTCTTATTTTAAACACTAGAATGATTATATTCAACATTATTTCATAATAATACCCACCTCGGTGGAATAGTTAGCTAACACACTAGTTTAGTGTTGAGCTAGACTGCTGAGGATGGGAAGACCAATGTTCAAATCCCACTTAATTGAACTGGATTCCCTTAATGGTTTTCCACTCTCCCACCACGCAAATGCGGGTTTACGTCCTCTATATCCAACCTTCTCAAATCCTAGTCCATTAGCGTAATTAGTATTTAAGTGGATAACCCGAAAGGGTAGTAGAAGCGGCACTAAGTATCAGTATTATTATTTTATACTAATATGAAATGAAATTTAACAATCAGTTTATAATGAAATCAAGTCTGAAAATAAAGCTTATCTCCTTAAACGCGCGTTAGGATTACACAACGAAAAGCTCATAATGTTTTGTGCAATTACACAATTACACTTGTCCAACACCTCCTTGTGCCTGTATGCAAAATTAAATATCTATTATTTTTAGAAAAGGGGAATAGAAATAAATATAAAAAATTACACTGAAAACTATTTGAGTATAAGATTATTTTACTATGATAAAATAATATTTAATACAATTAATAATTGCAGATTTTCTTAAAAAATAAATATTTACATCACAGTAAAAGAGTTTAGTAAAGTGAGTAAAATTGTTGACATTACAAAGTATATGAAAAACATATATTCTTAACTATACCCAAATATTGTTTTAATCACAGCTATAGTTATTAAGTATTTGGTACAAAAATGATATACTAAAGTAAAGAAAAAAGGTTCTGATTATTTAGTTTGGATAGGTTTGAAACTAAATGTATGTTCACTATCACCAAAAAATTATTTTAATAATAATATAAAAATAAGATTTAACAGAATTTTGATTCAAATGCGTGTCAAACAAAGTTGGACATTGATATATTTCATAATATTTTGGTCACTTTGATTTCATAATGTACTAGATCGAGCTTTGGCGTATTTAGCTTTAGCATTCTTGCTTTATTGGAGAACATCCAGCTATCATAATTTTGATAGATCCTTCTTGTACAATCCTAAGCTAACCATGGCAACCACAAACCAGTTATAGCAGCTAACAAATAAAAAAAAAATTGAAATAAAAAAGTACATAGTCTACAATCTGAGTGCATAAACTAGAGCAATCGCAGGGCGGCCGTCACACTCCATTGACAATGCAAACTTTACCTAAGCACGATCATAAAAACATATTTGTAAAAAGAGTATCACATTTCACCAACGAGCATAAATTAAATAATACGCATTTGCAGAAACATATTAAATATGAAGCATCATTATTGTCCAAAGAAAATTATGGTTACCAAGTTGTGGCGCCTGAATTGGTTTATTTTAATTGTTATGCTGCTCCTACATATGCGATGATAGCTATGTATTTGGTAATCTAATGTATCCACTTTAAGATAGTACTTAGTTTGTGTGTTGATTTACTTTTAGTACAATTTTCTTAATACAGTCCTATTTTTATAAAAAGTGCAATTTAAAAAAAGATTATTTTTTTCCTGTCAACATCAATGACATTTACTATTTTGTAATTTTGCCTAACACCATGCCTTAATATTCGTTCGAGTTAAACGCTTATGTACTACTAATTACGCTATTGTTTTAGACATGGGGGAGGTTTAATTAGTATAAAGTGTACCCGCATTTGGAACATATCGAGATTTTATAGCTTAGAAAATTTTAGAGGCCCCGTCCATTTCCCGGCAGTAAATTTTCGAATTCCAAACTTTCTAACTCTTATGATTATGTGGGATGGTCCTTTTATCCAATAGACAAATTTAAATTTTCTTTCGTGCATAAAAGTATATTTACTTTGGAAAGATGGCAATTTACTTTCATTTTCTAACCACTCTGTCCCCCTTACCATCGTTAGCTTCCACAATTCCAATTTGAAATTTTAAGACTTATTTGGTTATCTTATATGATAAAAGGACCATCCCACATAACCATAAGAGTTAGAAAGTTCGGAATTCGAACATTTACTGCTGGGACACGGGAAGGGCCTCTAAAATTTCCTAAGCTATAAAAACTCGATATGTTCCGAATGCGGGTACACTTTATACTATTTAAACCTCCCTCATCTCTAGCACAATGGCGTAATTAGTAGTACATAAGCGTTTCACTCGAATAAATACTAAGGCACGGTGCTAACAAAAATAACAAAATAGAAAATCTTATTGATGTTGACAGAAAAAAATCTACTTTCTAAAAGGCCCTTTTTATATAAAAAAATAGGATTGTAGTAGGACATTTGGAACACTAAATTTGTAAAGGCAAAGTAAAAATGTCTAAAGTACTAAAAGTAAATCAACACACAAACTAAAGACTATCTTAAAGGGGATACATTAGATTTACAAATACATAGCTGTTATCGCATATCTAGGACTGACATAACAATTAAAATAAACCCATTCAAGTGATATAGCTTGATGGCCATGATTATTATTTAATTAATGCTCGTTGGTGAAATGTGATGCTCTTTTTTCAAACATGTTTCTATGATCGGTCTTAGGTAAATTTTGCATTGTCATTGGAGTGCGAAGGCCGCCCTGCGATTGCGCTAGTTTGTGAACTCAGATCGTAGACTAGGTAAAATTTTATTTCAAAGATTTTATATTTGTTAACTGCCATAACTGGTTTGTGATTGCTATGTTTAGAATAGGATAGTACACGAAGGAACTTTTAAAATTATGATAGCTGGATGTTCACCAATAAAGCAAGAATATTATATATATAGCGTAATACGTCAAAGCTCTATCTAGTACATTACGAAATCAAAGTAACAAAAATATTATGAAATATATCAATATCCCATTATTATTTTTACACATATTTGAATCAAATTTCTTTTAAATCTTATTTTTATATTATTATTGTATTAATTTGTTTATGATAGTGATCATTATAAAATTTTCAAACCTATCCAAACTATATAATCAGAAGCTTTTTTCTTTACTTTAATAGATAATTCAAAACAAACACTTAATAACTATAGCTGTAATTAAAACAATATTTGGGTATAGTATATAATTTTTTATTTACATATACTTTGTATTGTCAGCGATTTACTCACCTTACTAAAACTCTTTTATTGAGATATAAATACTTATTTTTAAGGAAATCTGCAATTATTAATTGTATGAAAATATTGTTATATTATAGTAAAATAATCTTATGCTGAAAGAGTTTTCAGTGTAATATTTTTTATATTTATTTCTATTCCCCTTTACTAAATCTAATAGATATTTAATTTTCCATACAGGCACGAGAAGGTGTTGGGCAAGTGTAATTGGACACAACATTATGAGCTTTTTGTTGTGTAATCCTAACGCGCGTTTAGGGATACAAGCTTCATTTTCAGACTTGATTTTACTATAAACTGATTTAAAACAGATGTTTAACTTTCATTTCACATTAGTATAAAATAATAATACTGATACTTAGTGCCGCGTCTACTACCCTTTCGGGTTAAACGCTTGAGTACTAATTACGCTAATGGACTAGCGCTAGAGAAGGTTGAATATAGAGGACGTAAACCCGAATTTGCGTGGAGGGAGAGTGGAAAACCATTAAGGGAATCCAGTTCAACCAAGTGAGATTTGAACCTTGGTCTCCCCGTTCTCAGCAATCTAGCTCAACACTAAACTAGTGTGTTAGCTAACTATTCCACCGAGGCGGGTATTATTATGAAATAATGTTGAATATAATCATTCCAGTGTTTAAAATAAGGGGGTATTGCCGATACCAAATATATACTTAGGAAACTCTTTCCGTTGTATTTTCCATGCTTTTAACTATTATTTTAGTTTATAAAGTAGTATATTGTATATTTTGTTTGTATTAGTTTGGCAACAAACTGTAAAAATAAATGCAATCTTTACAACTTAAGTATTTAATTTTAATTACTGATATATTTTGTGCGTTATGTCTTACTTCTCACTACAGCTATCCGCGTATTTACTCCTAAGGGTAAGGAATGAGGAAGGTAAAATGTTTGAGAAATGTGTCCGTATATGCGTTGAAGGAGAATATAAGCATACTAGGAAAAAACACTCTCAGTACACTCGATCTGGATTCGAACACTGATACCCCAGTTATTTGCAGTCCAGTCTAACGAAGAAGTGAATCCTAAAGAATTGTTAGCGAAGAAGCTGGTCACAAAATATTTAATAATTCATTTACAAGTGCATTTCCAAGAGACTTGTATCTTACGTTTAAAATGTAGAAGTACTGGCATTGCATTTTTGGGTCCAACACACTCAATTGTTTGAAAAGTTTTGGTCAATGAAAGGGGGGTGAGGAGGGGTAAGGGATTACCGCTACCTGGACTATTGTACTCGGAGAGACGGCAGCTATTAACTCTCAGCTTGTCTTTCTCATGAGGAACATTTTTCAAGTGAGTTGTTTTAAAGAATTCTCACTTGGAAGCGCTGTTATCACTGGATATTCTAATTTCTACGTAACTCAAGGGGCACAACAAATCTCCCGTAAGGCTTATAAAGTCTGTTCAGCGTATGAATTGTTTTCTGAAAGGCCTTTTTCCCTACCATAAATCTATTATATAGTAGGATATTCGTAGGAAAAAAGACCTTTCAGAGAGTAATTCCTACCGTGAATGGAGTATATCTGTTATTTCTTTGTCTCTGACCGTCCATGTCCAGCGAATGGTACCGTCCCCGATGACTGCAGTGGTTGCACTGTGAAGAGCAACAGAGCTTATGTGCAGTGTAGCTACAGTAGCCCCATGGCTTCTTTGGTGCTGACTGACAGCTTTGAAAAGTTACCCGACCAAATGAGATATCCCTACGCCGAACCAAATGATTTGCAAAAAATGTGTGTAGCAGCTGTCATTTCTGACGGTCAAAACCTTTAGGTATATACCTAAATGTTAACTGTCATAAGTCAGCTTTGAGCTGTCAGTCAGCACCAAAGAAGCCATGGGGCTACTATAGAGTCCTTTTTCGGAGACTTGTTTAGATTGGTCTGTACCTACTCCCCATTGAAAAAAAAAGGTGGGTAAATATACTCAAAGAAAATTTTGTATACAATTTACTTTATTACATAGACAATTTATTACATTCACATGGACATAATACAGTGTGGGGGAAACCATTAGAGGATCTATACTGAAGAAAGTGATGGACATCTTGCTGAGGTTTGGCTGACTTCCGGTGGAGCTCACCTGAGTGACATTATCTTCAAAAGTAAAAGAGTGAGGTATGTAGTTGGCTTTTATTTAGTTAGTGAATATTTACTTTTCAATTAAAGTGTTAATTTTCAAGTTACTAGTAGTCTAATTGTTTTGGTCCCATCCTTTATAAAAACAATCTTTACGATGAATCATGTATTTCACTTTATCTTTCTATACAAAAATTGATGGTCAAGTCCTGAAGAAAAGTGAAATAAATCCAAATTGTGTAGTTAAGAAAGTGAGCTTTAATTCTGTTCAAAAGTAAGAGTCAATGAGAAGGGTTGTGTTTTACCTGATAAGAAATAAAACGTGTAGAGTGGTATTTGTCAGTACAACACGCATTTTATCTTTGACATCCAATCCAATTGGGTTTTTATGAATTTTCTAGTAACAAATGCTGAAAACCCTGCCTTATAAAGAAATATGTGTATTGGCGAACATAATAAAAGCTCACATAGCAAAAACAACTGCTTTGCTGGTAAATCCATATGTACATTTAGTTGTCAGAAGATTTTTTGACCGCAATAAAATTTCAAGATAGGTTTTTGTAACTCTTATCATCGGCAAACTATTCTGGATGTCCTTACGTGCTAATTACTGCGATTGTACGTTGCTGTTTTGTGTCCGGTTCACGGCTCCTTTTTATGCCCATGGGTGGACTCCCTAGGGGTCCATGGACCTCAGTTTAAGAACTCCCGCATTACTGGATCACCGTTGAGGTGGAGGTAGAGGCATGCATCCCAGCCGGTTGTATCGATGATTTATCCCCCCCCCCCCCCCAAAGGNCCCCCCCCCCCAAATGGTTTTCCACTCACTCAACGAAAATGTGGTTACATTTCCTCCACCTACCTCATCCCGCCCGTATTTAGCTTGGAGGGAAAGTGGACATCCATTCAGGCAAAAACAACTTTAGTACACCCGACGTGGATTCGAACATTGATCTTTCCGTTATCGTTGGAGGTAAAATGTAATATTTTCCCTTTTGGAAAATTTCAACTATTTATTTCTGTAAAATAAATCTCAGCTAGTTAAATTAGTTGCATTGAAGTGATAACGGCGATTACAGTTATTATTTCTAACTCGTGTATTGAATAGATCGCTTGGTGGTTGAATATGTCACTAACGTCGGGTCTGCTGTGGAGTAGGCTCAGAAGCGGATTTACACTATAGGCTCACTAGGCACGGGCATAGGGGTGGCGGCTTTAGGAGCGGCACATTTTGGATAGCATTATTTTTTACTAGAATTAAGTCTAAAAATTACTGATTAACACTATCGAATTAGTTCAAATTAAAGTAAGAACGACAATATTTATTTTCAAACAAGTGTGCTTTGCAATCGCTTTGTAACTGACGTCAGTCTCTCCTTCTTCATAATGTTAACTCAAGCTACTGTAGGGCATGTACTGTACATGCTTGATTATCTTTAGTAGAAATATGTTCTTGAATACTAACTTCTCCCCCCCCCCTCCTGCCCAACACCTCTTTCCTCCAAAACTTCCTAAAGACCTTGGACCTTGACCAAAATGTGAGGGGGGCGCATATTATAACTGTGCCTAGGGGTGTAGAAATTTAAAACCTGCCTCTGAGTAGGCTACATATGTTATTACACCAATATTATAATCAACGCCCAACCTCACATTGGAGCTTTCATCACTAATTGCCATTATTTGTTTGTATTTTATCTTTTGGTGTACCATCAATTAAAATATTAGTAAAATATATTTTAAGTTTGTCTTTAGGGTGCTAAATGGTAGATAACTGATACGAGTTGCATACTTTTAAAGATCCCATGTTATTTAAGAAGCTGTTTGATAATTTTTTATATTGTGTTTAATAAAATGCAGGCAAGAATTATCAGCAGATTTCTGACCAATTAAAAAGTTTAAATTTTGACCTTAAATGTTTCCTTTTTTAAAATTCAACGGTGTTTTCACATTATTATTTTTTTTACTCCTACATCTAGTTTTCCTCTATTAAATACAGTTATGTTTTGATAAGGTCACACCACAACCTTTTAATATAGTGTGGGATTGTTTATAGGGGTTTATGTAAGCTACCAAACAATTTTTAAAACAATTTAAACTTTATAACTGGTCAGAACGTTCGTTTACATTTTAGTGAGAACAATATTTAAAAAAATATAAAACCACTTCATAAATAGTCCAGGAGTTCTAAACTTCTGCAACGTATCTCGGCGCTTTCCCAAGCAGCCCTCTTAATTTTTGCTTACAAATTACCCTCCCACTCTTCCCCAACCCACTACATGATGTGTATATGTAAATAGGCTCTAGTTGCCGCCCCCCTCAACCTAGCACTTTCACCAACTTATAAGGCTACAAAACACCACTGCGGTAAATTTTTCGGTTGAAAATTTACTGAAAAAAAGTTAATTTCTAATCACCATCGAACAATATCCAAACGGGTTCACGTCTTAGTCAGCTTGCTCATCGATTCAGGTTCCAGCCGTGCTAAGAACTTGAAAAGAAGTAACAGGTGTCTGCGAAGGGGGGTGGGGGACATATGTGTTAGGGGGAGGTGAAGGGGGACTGTATTAAACACGAAATGTTGCCTTGAAGCTTTTGCGATCCTCTCACTTCACCTGTTGGTTCTTTTTTTTTTTTTATCCTAAGAGCTGCCGGGACAGCTGCTCCATTACGGTCCAGTCAAGGCCTGCGCCGACACTTTCCAGCACCTGCTCCGTTTCTGGAATATTTTGCGCGTGTCACTAGAGAGAGAGAGAGAAAAATACGAATAAAATATTTTTAAAAAACCTTGGTATGCCCTGTTCATTTGTACTACACGTCTACTGACCTACCGGGACCCGTATTCTGTTTTGTTTTTTCTGGTCACATGTGCAGGGAACTCCCAAGGTGGCTGAGATATTGACAATCATATGTTGTGCTTAGGTTAAATATTGACTGAACCTTTAACAATACATGAGTTTGTTGTTTACTGGGATGATCACTAAAATATTTTATATGACTCTATACATATATAAACTTGTAAACGTATTTTAAAAGTTGACATTTTCCCTCTGAAAAGTGCAAAAATCCACATATACCTGTTGATCATTAAGAGCTAAATGTCCGGGAAACGAAAGGTAGCTTTTATAGGAGCATAGAATGGATCTTTGTGAATCGAATCATGTAATTTAATAGGGAGGCCACAACACATTGTATTGTCATTTGTATTTTCCTCCTCCCATATTTGTTCTCCTACTGCCAGGCAGCTACACCCAGGAACGTTATGAACCCACTTCATTTCTGGCGTTTATGAATTTCTGATGGACTATTCTAACGCCTTAACAGTTAATATTTTATAGAAAAGATGATAATGCCGAAACGTTGAAAATACCAATATTCTTATTTTTATGTTGGGGCTTCCAAAGCTATAAATTCTCCTCTTCATTTGTGTTTTTTTTAAAGGCGATAAAAAGATAAGTGTAGAATATTATGATAGCGAAACCCACACTTATTTCTTCTGCTCGCTCCAACATCTGTCGTTTTTAGTACGAAAGTGGACCTATACCATTAACGACATGCATGTGCCAAATATCGACTTTAACTCGACCTCAATAAATGTGTTCCATTGAAAGTCATTCTCCGGTCTGATGTTTATCATAAAAGATTTGGTGGTTTTTATAAGCCATAGTAATTTTTGTGCAAAATAAGGAGAGAAGAAAAGTTTTTGTTATAATTACCATTCGTGTTAAATCTCCTCAAGAATTGGACATATGGTTCGCGGAGAACATAAAACCGCGAGAAAAAAAACCTTTTGAAATGGCGAGCACTCTTTATAACACTAAGTGTCCCAATATAATTATTTTGCTTAGTAAATCACATGTTATTATATTTATTATAATTATTTATCATTGCCGGCATTTTTCAGACTATATTTCAGCATTAATTAACTAACAAACTATTGATTACCCTTGCCAGGCTAGTCTTCAGCATCATTTAATTAACAAACTATTGATTACCTTCGCCAGACTATTCTCCAGCAGCATTTAACTAACAAACTATTGATTACCCTTGCCAGGCTAGTCTTCAGCATCATTTAATTAACAAACTATTGATTGCCTTTGACAGAATTTCTTCAGTGTTATTTAATTAAAATATTTTTAAAAAATTACTGGCGTTGTACAGGAGGATTAATTATTTTCCCCCTCACGAATTTCTTTAAAATCATCACTTTATGAATTATTATTCTCATCAGGTTCTTTGAAATTAATATGACACGGTGTGCTCAGAACCAAAATATGTGATTTTCACGAATAACGTCCAATAGCGAGCTTGGCTATATATTACAAAGTTGTATTCTGGCAGGAAAAAGCTTTTATTGAATACAAATACATTATTTTGTCAATATTTATAACATCTTACTCTATTATTAGTGTTATTTTATAAGTATTAAAAATACATCTGTAGATCACAAGACATTATGCATGAAAATATGAAAACTGTTATAATACCGTTTATAAATGTTTAAAATAAAAATTCCTTTCATTCTAAATTCTACTGTAGCTTTTACCGTTATTTAAGATATATTTTGTCTTGAAATATAATTTTGAACGCATCAATCCAAACACACACGATAGCCTAACACCCAGGCGTATCTCTTCACATGTTCAGTTTCAGCTGTTTATTGAATGACGTCATATAAGACAAGGATGAAGGGTGAAGGGGAACAGTAAGACCATGAATCCAATTGATGGACGATCTCAAACAAGGAACCGAGATTTAGTTTCAGGATATAAAGAAAGGAAGCTGTTGGTAAGACATGCTGGAGGACTCAGTTTAGACAAGGCAATTGATCTGTCGTAAGAAAGAACACCTATTATTAATAATAGTAGTCATAATAATATCATATACCTCAAAATATATCGAGGTTGGCCAGGTGAAAAGTAAACCTTGGAGAAAAAGACAGCCGTGTGCCAAGAAAATCTTTTCGCGCAACACATGTAAAGAAAAACTTCTCACGTGTCAATAAAACCGTCTCACATGTAAAGAAAACCTTCTTACGCACCAAGAAAACCTTCTCACGTGTAAAGAAAAACTTCTCACGCACCATGAAAACCTTCCCACGTGTCAAGAAAAACTACCCACGCATCAATAAAACCTTCTCGTGCACCAAGAAAACTTTGTCACGTGTCAAGAAAACCTTCTCATGCACCAAGTAAACCTTTTCACACACCAAGAAAACCTTCTCACCAAGAAAACCGTCTCGTTTGTCAAGAAAACCTTCTTGCGTGTCAAGAAAATCTTCTCACATATCAATAAAATCTTATTATTTGTCTCTTTGGGCACACGTGCCACTATTTTAGACATCCCTTTCTTAGACCACGTGACCCCCTATGTTTGCTGCCTAATATTGCTAACCTCCATTTTATCCACGGCAATATTATTCCATCCTGGTTTAGCGAATTGTAAAATTGTGATTTACGAGTTTTCCGGTTGATGTTGTGAAGGGAGGCGTTTAAATTATTAAATGTTGAAGAACTATTAATTTTTTAAATCTTAAAATATCTCATAGAATAACTAGTTCGTTGAAAAGACGAGACGACAAACTTCTAAATGGATATAACCATCTCGTTTGCTGGTGCCATGTATAAAAAGGAGGTCACAAAACTTAAAGAAAAAATAAATGTTTTAAAAGTTTAATTTATGGTTTGTTTCATCTTGACAGACAAAAGCCATCTCGAATGTCCCATGTTTCTTTGTAGGATCCGTTTTGGTCTCATTATAATCTCTCCCCTCGTGTATTTCTTATCTTCTCCTTTTCATCTCTTTTCGGTGTGTCCTGTTACAAAGAGGACCTAGATACTGTTTTCATTTTAAATTGTCTCGAGTTATTTACTTGTCTGGTATTATTTTGTCTATATGAGGTGGTCTGGATGGAAATATCTCAAGATAGAGTGTAATGAGTTGGACTGGATAAAACTAACTCAAGATAGGGATAGGGTGTAATGAGGTGGACCAGATAAAACTAGCTCAAGATAGGGATAGGGTGTAATGAGGTGGACCAGATAAAACTAGCTCAAGATAGGGATAGGGTGTAATGAGGTGGACTAGATAAAACTAGCTCAAGATAGGGATAGGGTGTAATGAGGTGGACTAGATAAAACTAGCTCAAGATAGGGATAGGGTGTAATGAGGTGGACTAGATAAAACTAGCTCAAGATAGGGATAGGGTGTAATGAGGTGGACTAGATAAAACTAGCTCAAGATAGGGATAGGGTGTAATGAGGTGGACTAGATAAAACTAGCTCAAGATAGGGATAGGGTGTAATGAGGTGGACTAGATAAAACTAGCTCAAGATAGGGATAGGGTGTAATGAGGTGGACTAGATAAAACTAGCTCAAGATAGGGATAGGGTGTAATGAGGTGGACTAGATAAAACTAGCTCAAGATAGGGATAGGGTGTAATGAGGTGGACTAGATAAAACTAGCTCAAGATAGGGATAGGGTGTAATGAGGTGGACTAGATAAAACTAGCTCAAGATAGGGATAGGGTGTAATGAGGTGGACTAGATAAAACTAGCTCAAGATAGGGATAGGGTGTAATGAGGTGGACTAGATAAAACTAGCTCAAGATAGGGATAGGGTGTAATGAGGTGGACTAGATAAAACTAGCTCAAGATAGGGATAGGGTGTAATGAGGTGGACTAGATAAAACTAGCTCAAGATAGGGATAGGGTGTAATGAGGTGGACTAGATAAAACTAGCTCAAGATAGGGATAGGGTGTAATGAGGTGGACTAGATAAAACTAGCTCAAGATAGGGATAGGGTGTAATGAGGTGGACTAGATAAAACTAGCTCAAGATAGGGATAGGGTGTAATGAGGTGGACTAGATAAAACTAGCTCAAGATAGGGATAGGGTGTAATGAGGTGGACTAGATAAAACTAGCTCAAGATAGGGCCATAGAGTATTAAATATATATAATATAGCACCACGTCTTACCACCCGGTAGGGTTATACACACATATACTAACGATAGGGTGTTAAAGACTAATAAGGTTGAATTTAGAGAATGTTTACCAGTATTTGTTTGGAAGGAGAGTGAAAAACCAACTAGGGAAAAAATCTTCAGTATGCCCGTCTTGGATTCGTACCCCTGTCTACCCCTTATTGACAGTCCAGTCTATTGCGAGAGTGATGCCTTAGACCATGTGGGCACCAAACCAGGTTTATTATTTTCCACTGTATTTAATATGGTTTGCGAAATAAGCTAATACAATTTGAAATATATATATAAATATATATATATAATTATGGATTGAGTAAAATATTTTAATCGAGTAAATTGCTAAGTAACAGATGTAAAATCTGGTTTCATTCTTCATATCCAGCGACAACTATTTCTCATTCATTCTGACTTTTTTTCTTATTTTATTAAAAGTTTTTTTTATAAATTAAATAATTTCAAAGATAGCGTCACTTGAGTTTCTTCCAAATAAAGTATTTGAATAGTAAAAATATCTGTATTTGTCCTCCTACCACCGGAACACTCCACCAACGAATGTTATAAGCCTTATGTGCTGGGGGTCCGGGGTTCAATCCCCGGCACAGATCTATCTGATGTCCAAACCCTTCCTTCACCTCTGACAAGACATCTTGTGAATGTGGGGAATGCCAGGCCTCCACCGTGGTTCGGATCCCACGTTAAACTGTAGGTCCTCCATTTCATCTCACAATCACCCTACCATTACACATTAGCGTAAGTGCCTATAACCCGAACGGGTAGTAAGACGTGGTGCTAATAATAACAATTATTATTATTATTATAAACCTACTTGGTGTCTGGCGTTTAGGAGTTTCTGCCTCCAATATTCTAGCTCTTGTAAATGTCAGGTACTGCTGCCCTTTCTATCTTGAATACATTATATCACATACATAATAGTAATCATAATAATATATTATTCGGACGTTCTTGTGAAACATATTTCTATTATAAATCGTGAGAAATGAAATATTTCCCCGAGCAGTGTTTGTATATGACAGCTCAGTCGAATGAGGACGAGCATGTGTAGGGGGGAAGGGATGAGGGGTTGTTCTGTTCATGACGACCCTCTACCCTCTCTCCTCGCCAACCCCTACTTGCACGTGTCGCTGCCCCGGCTCACGTGTTGAGTCACGTGATCATCTACGCATGCGCACCGCGGTGAGGTGTGATGTCATAGTACCACGCCACTCATATTTTGTTACAACAAACCAAAAAGACACAAAAAAAATCTTGAGCTACATATTCAAGGAAAGAGAAAGAAAAGAATAAAATATAGTTTTTAAAGACGTGGCGATCCATTTAAATATAAAATTTAAACCTGCTTCTGCCGCGTCTTATTTAGATCAAACCAAGAAGTATTTTTGGTCACCGCGTGTTACTACCCGTTCGGTTTGTACACGTATGTACTAATTAGCGTTGATGTGTTAGGGGTGGAGAAGGTTGAATTTAGAGTAATTGTACCCGAGTTTGCGTGGATTGAGAGTTGAAAGTCATTTCGGTTAGACTCCCTACGATGCATCAGACCAAGATTTGAACCCCATTTTAGCCGTCATCGCAGGCCAAACTATTGCGACGGAACCAAACACCCGAACGATTAGAGCTTACGAACACCCAAGCACCGTCTTAGGCTATGGTCACAGTAGCACCATATTCGGCCGGATGTGGTCAGAATAACGCCGTTTTAAGCCGAAAGCTGTGGTTTATTAAACACAATAGCCACAAATTACTATACTATTATGGCCGATATGTTAACATGATAATGTTATTGATGTAAAATGTGAATTTTTGATTAAATAAGTAGATCCCTATTTGAAAACGTCTTAAATGATTATCCTTTATTCCGAATGTTATATAATGTTTTAATAATTAAAATATTCTTACCAACCAAATTAATAGCTTATATTTGCTAATCAAGTTAATTTAAAATAAAAATACTTACTTTTAATTTCCATTTCTGTCGCAGCCTCAAGCCATAGAATCTTAGAATTATCTCTTTTGTGATATAGATTGCTTCTTAAATCCCACAAACTCTTTCTTTCAAATACCAAAGTTATTAACTTTTCACAGTCCATTTTACCCTGCCTTTTCAAGATAGAGGACGGACGATCTATATGAAAATCAGACAGTTCAGCCGAAAAAAACCAATCGATTTGAACCTGTCCGACGTCGGACGTATTCGGCCGAACGTAACGGTTGTACTATGACCATGTTAATGGAGGACCATGAGATTGAAAATATCGGTGGAGTCGGCCAAATACGGTGCTACTGTGACCATAGCCTTACATTGGCTTTACTTTACTTTTTTACATTCACTATTGTTTCCGGCCTGTGGCCTAGTAAGTTTAGTAAAATTCCTCCTTCTTCCTCTAGCCTTCCACCATTCTTCATCCTCTAATCACCTCCATTCTTCTTTTCTTACTTGCACACTTTTTGTTATTTGCTCTTATATATAATATATAATAAGATAATAAAATAAAATATATAATAATAAAATATAATATAAAATAAAATCTATAATAATAAAATATAATATAATATAATATAAAATAAAATTCTAACTAGACTAGGTGGGCTCTGACGGTAGCACAATATCCTTTAAAAACTCGGGATCGCGAGTTGCGCATGAAAACGCTCTCTGGACGAGACTATATATATTTATTTTTTTACAATGACATTACCTACAATAATGGTACGATTGAAATCCTTACAAGAGGTGGAATAAATACATAAAATACTACATTAAGAATCTAAATAAAATGAATAACCGAAATAAATTTACTAGGTGAAACTACAATTAAAAAATAGAGTACACAATAATCGCAACTTTCTGTGGGTTATTATTATTTTGTCTGTTTCCACATCCAAATCCTACCTATAGACGTCCAGGTAAAATTACATTAGCAAGTTTACAGCTGATAAAATATATATGTTTTTTGATCTAGTACCCGCCTTGGTGGCGTAGTTGGCTAACGCGCTTGTCGTGTTGAGCTCGTCTGCTGAGGACGGAGAGATCGAGGTTCAAATCTCGGTCGGGTGAACTGAGGGTGGTTTTTACTAAATGGTTTTCCATTCTTCCTTCACGCAAGTGCGGGTTCACTTCCTCTAATTCAACCTTCCCAATTCCTAATCCATTAGAGTAATTAGTACTTAAAGCGTATAACCCGAACGGGTAGTAAGACGTGGTGCTAAATATTATTATTGTTTTTAATCTAGTATTAGGCCAAGCGTCAGAGCAAAAAAGTTACTAAATCGAAAAAAAAAACCTTCCAGAAAGCTGGAAAATGTTTTGATCGCCTTATTTTCGGAGTCTAATTAACATTCTAATTGTTTCCCCTCGTGAGAGGTGTGCGTTCGCTTCAACAATGAGTAAAACCCACTTAATTAGATGTTCTTCCAATTTGTCCTTTTAAGTTAGTTTTACAGTAAAAATAGCTATAGCCAAAATTAAACTAAATCAAATTTTCTCTAAAAATGTTCATAAGCATATTTATCGTGAGATGGATAGTTTCGAAGCTATAGCCATGGGAAACGTAAGCACCTTCGTGCGACCGCACCGAATTATTGTTTTACGTTGTAGTATCTCGCTTCCTATGTTACGTGATATTTAAATTGTAATGTTGAAGTGTTATTGATTTAATCGGTCCGCGTTGGGCGTCAATTAAAGTGATACCGTTTAATTAGCTGATAATTGTCCCGTGATCGAGAACTAATTACAGCGGTTCGGTATTTTGATGATATAATTGGTATTTATAGCCCCGGGATCGAGCGCCCATTATTATGATACGGTTTATATTGTGATAATTTAATTGAATAAATAAGACATTTAATGTTGCACACGGTTTATTAAATTGATTTTATCTTCGGCACTGAAGATATAATTTTATGTGATACAGTTTAGTTGAACTACAGATGATTTTTCTGTTATATTACAACTATATATTTTACCGGCATTGAATATTACTGTCTTTGATTACAAAGTTCTTGAGTGATGATGGTGTTCACTGTGTAGATTTATTCTCCCGGCACTGTCAATAATTAATAAGTTTAAATGGTGCAATCCTTTGACCTCATTTCTGAAAAGCGCGTGATTCTCCATGGATGAATAAAGAATTTATAAAATCGGTCCAGTAGTTTTTGAGTTTATCCATTACAAACAAAAAAACAAATCTTTCCACTTTATATTTATTATTATTATTATTATTTAGCACCGCGTCTTACTACCCGTTTGAGTTATACGCTTTAAGTACTAATTACGCTAATTAGGAAAAAATCAGCTCACCCGGCCGAGGTTTGAACCCCGATCTCCCCGTCCTCGGTGGTCGAGCTCAACACGACTAGTGCGTTAGCCAACTACGCCACCGAGGCGGGTTCCTCTACACAATATTAGTGTAGATATTCATGGCTGGTATGCCAAAAAACTAATATTTATGGGTAATATCTAATTTTTTTTTACTTGTTTCCACACCACCATGAGGTAGAGTGTATGCCGCGTTTTTTTAGCGTTGTAGGCCTATATCTTGGAGGCTTAATCTACTAATATTTTTTATTTGTTTGTAAGTTAAGGCTTGACAAATTTTCTCCTCTTTATCAATCCTTTCATTTCCTTCTCCGCTCCTGTATGAATGTGTTTCATTTTTTGACTCAAAAACCCCACTGATCTCTTCGGTCATGATGTGGTCCAGATTTATATCGATTTCTTGGCCGTAATCCAAACTATCATCCACGTTTTCAATGTTTGTGCACGATTGTCCCTGAAAATTGAAACAAATAATGGAACGTTGTATTCTAACTTCTCTACAGCCTTTAGTGCATTTGCAGGATATGGACTTTAGGAGCCTTTGTGGAACTGGATATTTAGTGGTGGTAATGTGAGGTAGACTGTACTTTGTGTTCTTCCAAACCCAACCCAGCAGGCTTTTGGGATTTCCATGTTATTTCTTAACTTGGTGGTACATTTGGAACTAATGCTGACGTGCATCTGCCAGAGTAGGGGGCACGATCAAGATTTCACGAATAATTGTAATCTTAGATTCTCACTGCTCAGGGCACGGTAAAGGGCTGCAATAAATTGTCGTGCCATTTCACATCCGAATGTGCATATGGGTCTTCGATAATTAGCACGGTTTTCTGTAGCTTCTCGTCTTTCTTCAATAGCTTAACACTTTTTAATCTACCTGCCCAAAATATGACGAAGCTGTGTCGCAGTCACTAAATGTATGTAAAAACAAAATATTGTCCTTAACTTCTTTGGAAAAGTTGAAGCTACTGGAAGAAGACACTATTTTTTTCGTTTTACCTTTGCTTGGTTTCATGAAGTATATAATGGAGTGAGATGATGCTAATGATGTAAGTAGCACCAATATCGTCACCAACTATCATAACACAATCGTAATCACGTGATTGTGCCGAGTTTTCGTCACTTATTTTTTTGGGACCGCGCGCTGCGTGGTTTGCCCATTCCCCCCTCCCCCTTCTTGCCGTGCGC
>CABEEJ010004711.1:22775-53308 GCA_901482245.1 Timema douglasi | reverse complement strand
GGGGGGGGGGCTAGATGTAGTGATTATTCTATATTTATATGTTTATTATAGTATATAAGTTGTGCACTGATATGATCGTCGGTTCAGAAAGTGCACGTTAAATACCTCAAATGAAATTATTAAAATTCCGCTTGAGTTAAGAAAGAGTTTTGCAAAGTGTTTCGTGTGAAGTGTGGTGACGCATGAATCTGAGACGTGGAAATCAGAAAGAGGGAACAAAAAATGTAGACTATTTGGAGAGTTTAAAAAATGGTTGCGGAGAAGAGTGTAGAAGGTGAAATGGATGGACAGGGTGAGGAGTGAGGAAGTGTTGAGTAGAGTAGAAGAGGAAAGGAGTCTGATAAAGATGATAACAAAGAGAAAAAAGTCTTGGTTGAGCCACAAAATACGTTGGGATTATTTAATGAAGAGGATCATGGAAGGGAAGATAGAGGTAAAAGAGGAATAAGAGGGTTTGGAATGCTAACAGATATCAAGAAAGGAAGACGCTACAAAAGGATGAAAGAAGACGCCCAGGACTGAGGAAAATGGAAAATGTCCCGTTAATACCTGTCTCAGGACAGATTCACAATATAGAACCACATCTTGCTACCTGTTCGGTTTATACGCCTATGTAATAATTACAATAATATTATGTTAGGGATTAGGAAGATTACATTGAGAAGAAGTGTACCTGCATTATCGTGGAAGGAGGGAGGAAAACCGTAGTGGAAAACCACCCTCAGTACACATGACCGAGATTAGCGCGTCAGACCATGCGTTCACTGAAGCAGGTTATACAGAATGTTCGGTAACTCATAGCCCCAACTGCACATATAGCTTGTTTGAACCAAAAGTAACACAAAATCCCTGCATACATACATCCGGAAATCTATGCTAATACCATTAAATTGTGTTCAAAGCTTCAGCGTACAGCGCCGGGAGAGCAAAGCTGTCAAGCATGCGTGTATAACAGGTTGCATAGGAATTAAGCGCACGACACTTCACATTCAATAATGACAAGTACAGCTGTTTGTGATGTAGGCAGTTAATGATGACCCTCAGAACGTATTCGCATTTCTAGATGGACTGTGTAGAGTATGACGTCACTCTACCGTCACCACGCGCTCTTGAATTCTGGGCCCGCCGTGTGTGGCGCTAGAGGGCAGGTCACGTGGTCTTGCTCTCCGGCCTTCCACGTGGGTGGGACCACAGTTCAGCTCTCACTCACTTTTATACACTCACTTTACTAAAGTAGCCCCATGGCTTCTTTGATGCTGACTGACAGCTAAAAGCTTTGAAAAGTTACCAGACATAATTATGTATCCCTACGCAGAGCAAAATGATCTGCAAAAACATGTGTTTAGCAGCTGTCACTTCTCACAGTCAAAATATAGTTATAAACCTAAATGTTTACTGTCAGAAGTCAACTATGAGCTGTCAGTCGGCACCAAAGAAGCCATGGGGCTACTGTGTATACCTAAATGTTGACTGTCAGAAGTCAGCTGTGAGCTGTCAGTCAGCACCAAAGAAGCCATGGGGCTACTGTATATACCTAAATGTTGACTGTCAGAAGTCAGCTGTGAGCTGTCAGTCAGCACCAAAGAAGCTATGGGGGATACTGTAGCTTACTTTGGGTCAGTCAAACTGATAGTGCTTGCTTGCACATCAAACGAAACAATTGTATTGCACATGGGTCTCTATACATCAGCTGTTATTGTACCATTACACGAACCTGTAAACCTTGAATGTTTAAGAAACGCTTTCATCTATTACAAATTAATAAACGTTCAATAATCTGGCAACGAACATTGTTCTTTATTTGGATCACCTGTGGTTATAACCAAAATCAGCACGCTTCCAGTAACTAAGTGGTTAAAAAGGTCTAAGGAGCAACGTACAAACAAGAAGAAAACAACAAGAGGGCTAAAAAAAAAAGTTTCATAAACCACGCTCTGCTACCATAAAACTTTTTTTTTTAGCCTTATTGTTGGTTTCTTCTTGTTTGTTTGTCGTTCCTTAGACTTTTTTAACCACTTAGTTACTGGAAGTGTGCTGATTTTGGTTATAACCACAGGTGAGCCAAATAAAGAACAATGTTCGTTGCCAGATTATTGAACGTTTATTAATTTGTAATAAATGAAAGCGTTTCTTAAACATTCAAGGTTTACAGGTTCGTGTAATTTTACAATCGAAGCTGATTTATTAAGAACAATGTCTGATTCAACTGTTTCGTTTGTTGTGCAAGCAAGCACAATCATGTTCGACTGACCCAAAGTAAACTAGTAAAGTGAGTGTGAGTTAAACTGTGGTCCCACCCACGTGGAAGGCCAGAGAGCAAGACCACGTGACCTACCCTCTAGCGCCACACACTGTGGGCCCGGAGTTCAAGAGCTCGCGGTGACGGTAGAGTGACGTCATACTCTACAACTGGTGTACTGTTTACTATTAATTATTGTGGTATGCTCTGCTGCCTTACTCCAACGTGTCGAGGTATGCAGTGCTGTGCACCTAACTACTATGCAACCTGTTGTACACGCATGCTTGAATAGGTTTGATCTCCAGGCGTTGTGCGCCGAAGCTTTTAACACAATTTAATGGTATTAGCATAATTTTTCGGATGTATTGGGATTTTGTATTACTTTTGGTTCAAACAAGCTGTATGTACAGTTTGGGCTATGGGTTTCCGAGCAACCTGAATATATTATTAATACATATAAAGAAACACTAATAAAATAGTAAAATTCTATCAATAATGGCCACAAAATAATTGTTTATTCTTTCTAAAGGTGCTCCAAATATCATTTCATGCACCCCATCTGAATTACGATCCTTTCGGGCTATACGTGTTTAATTGAGGTATTTAATGTGAACGTTTTGAACGGACTGATTATATCAGTACATGACTATAAACTAACGTAAATCCAGAACAGACACAACACCCAGTCCCCGGCTGTTAATTCGTCATTGTGGTGGGGGAAAACCACATTTCACCAATAATACGTTTTTCGGCCATGCAGGAAATCGAACCCGTAAACCCTAGCTCAGTAGGCAGACATACTAGGTACTGACTTAGCTAAATCGTCGGACTGATATCTACACTAATGGAGTGGTTATGAGGAAGGTATAATTTAGATTAAATTCACCAGCATATGCGTGGAAGGAGAGTGGGAAATAATTTGGGGGAATAAACCTCATCACACCCTACTAGTACTTGAACCTCAACCTCTCCGCCACCGTCAAATCAGACCAGACGAGACTGACGTCTTAGTCGCGTGGCCACCTATGTGGGTCAGGTAACCTAAAGGTTGGTTCTGATGGGCTACCTCATGCATCTGGAGCAGTACTAATACCCGGCCATTCGTCCGTCTAGTGCCGCCCACTCATACATATGGGAGAAAACGCATGTAATATGGAAGTACTGAAAGTACGATAGTTTCCCGTTGGTTTTTTTTTAGTACAGCATCTTACTACTTGTTCAAGTTATACGCATATGTACTAACTACGCTAATGAGTTATTAATGAGGAAGGTTTGAATTTAAAGTAAGTGTGCCCACATTTGTACTAAGGAAGAGTGAAAAACCATTTTGGAAAATCCACCCTCAGTACGCTCTACCAGGATTCGAAACCTGATCTCCCTGTCATCAACAGTCTAGTCTAACACGAGAGTGACGCCTTAGACCAGCGGTTCCCAAAGTGTGCTCCGCGAAACATCTCCAAGTGCTCCGCGGAGAGATTGCAAATAAAAATAAAATAAATGTGACAAGATCTCAAAAGTGTTTATTTGTGCGGTCATGAACTGTTTTTAGATAAGTATTGTGCAGAAATAATTTAGCTCCTGCATCGTGCGGTAAAGCAGTGTAAATAGCAAGTATTATGGATCCAAAGTGCATTGTCATGCGGCACCTCAGTCAGGTTTACCCGCCCGCACCTTCTCGGAACCACACAAAACATTGAGAAAATCCGTGAAGCACACAGACTTCACGCGGCGAAACCAGACAGATAGGCTCAATGGCGCCAGCTAATCCCGGCTCAATGAGAGCCTCAACTTACTTAAAGATCCGATTGTTAGCTTTGACACTTTTACAGAATTTTCTGGAAAGTCTCTATTGTATATTAAAAACTCTTTGTTTCTTCGCTCCTTCATTCTGTTGCAGTTCATTCAATGTTTAGTCGAGAGTCGAAACAAGTCAAATTGCAGTGCGGTGTTATTTTTTCACGAGTGCTTTTGTTGTGTGATTTTTTAAAAAATAATTACGTTAATAACTTTAATGGATCTTCCCTCTTGAGGACGAAACACCTGCCTATTACAGGTTTTTTGGAGCACCTACGTAGTGATTTAGAAAATATCATAGATTTGCTTTCAATGGATCGCTGGCTGAAGTCTGGATCCTTAAAAAAGACTATTAAAACCTCCGCCACAGTTCCTCCAGTAGCTATGGAAGCATCAACAGCTAACAGGTATGTACAAATATTATGTTAGATGCATTTTTTTTAACGTTGAATAGTGTTTATCTATTGGGGTCTGCTAGAATAAGAGCGTGTGTCATTAAAACAAGTAACAGCTTTGGATGCCAATAACACAGGACCTAAAAGAAGAGATAGGTACTAAGGTACATACAACTTTATACAAATTAAATAGTAAATAAAGACTTTTCAGTATATGCATTGCATGTTGTACATATTGTTGCACTTTTAACAAAAATAGATTTCAGCTCAGGCTATTTTCGAATTTTGGCCTGTTAATTGGTAGTAACCTTGAAGCTGCAGCCAATTTGATGTCACCAAGCGATAGGATAAGATGGTTACTCACATTTAACAAGCATTGTGAGCAAACATACGAGAAACATTTACATTCCTAAACAATATTCAACGTTAATTTAGGAGCAATGGTTCTTTGATCAATTGTTTTATTAAATACTTGACATTTATTATTATCATTAATATTATTTACCCAGATGATACGAATATTATTTTTATATTGTAGTGTGGAAGAAGATGGAGCAGTTGCCAATGATAGAATTGCTGGACAGGATGAAGGGTTTTTAGACGAATCAGCGACAGCAGGTGTGACAGAAACTTCTGAACTGTTGAAAGAACTGCCTAGTACTAGTTCTTTGGAGATCAGTGCCACAGGTAAAAAAATTATAAAAAGGAAGTATCACGATTCCTACTTGGATATTGGATTTGTTGAGACTAGTGACAACAAACCACAGTGCGTAGTTTGCATGAAAGTTTTGCCAAACAGTGCGATGTTCCCAGCAAAAATGCGCCGTCATTTTGAGGGGGTCCATCCAGAATGCAAGGGCAAACCGACTGATTTCTTCAGAAGGAAGTATGGTGAACTTACACAAGCCCAGAAAATTATATCTTATCACTCAAAAACAGTTAATGAACAGGCTTTGATGGCGTCCTACTTAGTCAGTTACCGAGTTGCTCAAGCTGGCGAAGCCCATACCATCGCTGAAAACCTTATAAAGCCTTGTGTAAAGGACATAGTTGAATGTATGCTGGATGCAAAAGCCACGAAACTAGTAGACACCGTTCCTTTGTCAAATAACACGATTTCGCGACGAATCGGGGACTTAGCAGAGGATGTGAAAGCTACTTTACTTTCACGAATAAAATGCAATAAGTTTTCGCTCCAAATGGATGAATCAACGGATGTGGCTGGATTGGCAATTTTAATAGTATTTGTACGCTACCAATACTTGGAGTCTTTTCAAGAGGATCTGCTTCTCTGCAAGTCTTTACCAACTAACACAACTGGCGCTGAAATTTTCAAATTAATAGAAGAATTTTTCACAGTGAGTGACATCCCATGGGATAATTGCGTTGATGTGTGCACGGATGGCGCAAAGTCCATGACTGGGAAGACGTCCGGTGCTATCTCAAGAATAAAACAAAAAGTCAAGGAATGCAGCAGTAGCCACTGCATCCTCCACCGCCATGCCCTTGCTGTGAAAAAAATGCCACCCTTCCTAAAAGAAGTCTTGGACGAAAGCGTGAAAGTAATTAATTTTATCAAATCTAGACCTAAAAATACAAGACTATTCAAGCTGTTGTGTGAAGACATGGGGAGTCTACATACGTCTTTACTTCTTCACACAGAAGTAAGGTGGCTTTCTCGTGGCAAAGCTTTGACTCGGCTCTTTGAAATGAGGGCTGAAGTCAGAACCTTCCTGATTGACAACGACTTCGCTTTGGGAGACAGGCTGTGTGATGAGCATTGGGTTAT
The DNA here is from genome assembly GCA_901482245.1 of Timema douglasi. NCBI lineage: Eukaryota > Metazoa > Arthropoda > Insecta > Phasmatodea > Timematidae > Timema > Timema douglasi. The sequence continues at coordinate 47,091 of CABEEJ010004711.1, read as the reverse complement.
GAAATTGGCGTATTTAGCAGACATTTAAAAAAAAGTTAATGACTTAAGTATCTCACTTCAAGGGAAAGCAGTAACCGTTTTTGACGCCAGCGATAAAGTACAAGCGTTTAAAAAGAAAATAAAGTTTTGGGCGGATTCAATGAAAAATCTAAATCTAGACAGTTTCCCAATGGTAAAAGAATTTAGAGAAGAACTAGATTCTGACGTACCCGAATATATCTTAAATGAGTTTCACGTTCATCTGCTAAATTTGCTTGATAGTTTCAACTGTTATTTTCCAGAAGAATTCCACGATAAAATAAAAGAGAACTGTTGGGTTGTAAACCCATACTCTGCTGTGTCGGAAAAGCCAGCCTGTCTGACATCACACCAGTATGAGTGTATGATTGATTTGACATCAGATTCTGTGGTAAAATATAATTTTGCAACTAAGAATTCACTAACAGAATTTTGGTGTCAGCTAAAAGACGAATTTAAAGTTTTATCAGATAAAGCGAAAATCATCCTTTTACCCTTTACAACAACTTACTTATGTGAATCAGGATTCTCTGCTTATGTGGCTACTAAAACAAAATATAGATCCCGCCTGAATGCAGAGCCAGATATTCGGTTGCAGCTGTCCCAAATTAAACCAGATATAGCCACATTGTGCAAATCAAAACAGTCCCATCCCTCTCATTAGAATCTAAGTTCTTTGGCTATGCTTTATCGTTCTTTTTCGATACCAAGCTACATTTTTTATTTTGAAACTGTAATACCTTATATAGGTGAGTAGTATTGTATATTTACACTACCTGCTTTGAATTCGTTCTCAAATGTGTTGCATTACTTTATGTTTTTTGTTGTTGGTTTTCGTTTATGTATTTAAGTAAGTTCCTTATTTCTCTGAAATTAGTGTAGAAAATATATTTATAATGAATAAAACTTAATGTTTAAGGTGAGTATGCAGCGGACGCGAGTTAAGGAGAGTTAATTTAAAGTTTCTAGATCTTGAGAAATTTTTTTTTTGCCAAAATAAGAAAACTATTGCTTCTATAAAAACATAGAGTTTAATTTTCTTCACATGGTGACCTCATTAGTTGTTGAATATCTGTCGTGAACAGAGCAGCATTATCTAAGAAACTTTTTAAATGAAGAGAAAAATTTGTTATTAAATTCCAGGACATCCTTGAATGATATTCAAGAAATGTTGATCTCGCCATGTGAAGAAAATTAAGCTCTATAATTCTATAGAAGCCATATTTAATTTATTTGATCCTAAAAAAAGTATTGCTAAAAAAAGTGCAAAAACACTCGCCTTTTCTTGCGTCCCCTGCATCCCCACCTTAACATGTCCAAATGCTTAAAAATTCGTTTCCAGAGCCAATAATGCTGTCATTCGGTTACTACCTATGTAGGGGCTAAGTGAAAATATCTTCACCTTTATGCCGAATACACGTATGTGCAAAATAAGTGTTTAGAGGGGAAAAAAACGTAAAGTTCTAATTTTCAATGTCTTTCAATGGGAAACATTAAGTTTGGATCAAAATATAATCTATTTTGAATTCTAAAAATAATTAGTGCTTTTGTTATATGATAAAAAAAAATTGTCTAGCAACTTGAAAATGCATTTACGTAAAAACAGCCAAAAATGAACATGGTCTAAGGGCAACGATAGTGCTCCGCCACGAATTTCTCTCCTGAGAAGTGCTCCGCGACTCAAAAAGTTTGGGAACCGCTGCCTTAGACCATTCGGCTAGGTTCTCCGTTGCTTTCAGCACGAAATTCTACGAGTGAGCTAGAAAGAGCCTATACATTTTGACGGAAAGATGTCTCATATACCTTCCAGGGATCTTTTACAAATCCCAATCGTCACGATACCGACGTCTTTACTTCCCATCTAAAGGACATTTCGCTACGGATTTTCATCGCTCGGTAAAAAAAACCCATTGAGCTTGGCTGGGTTTGAACCAGGAAACACCGGATCCTGAGGCAAGAAATTTACCTCAATACCGCCAAGATTGTCTACGGAACATTAATCGAATCGAATTAAACTCGTTTTTACATATTTCTCCATCAGGTGCACCAGGAAGTTTATAATAGTGATTTAAAAAAAATTAGGTTCAATGGACGCACCTTAGAGCAGACGTCAATCAAGTTGTCAACTGTAACAGACGTGGAGTCAGCGGTGAAGTAAAGAGTGACGCCCTCTTCCAAAGTCATCCGTCCCGACGCTGAACAGTTGTTGGGGTCGTCCACGTCACACTGGAGGCCGATAATCAGCTTGTACGTCCCGTTTCTAGAGGTCGTTGCGTCAGTTCCGGGTTCCTTGTGACATAAGGCACAACACCACATGGTAACATATGCTTATTATAGTGGAATTTGAAGCTTATTCCCTTTTAGGTTTGTAAAACTAATTTAACCTAACCTATAACTATACTGGATATCATCACTGAGGGAACTGCATGGTTATTATTGGGAAACAGCGTTGTCGTTATCTTGTTTTCTTGTGGTCATCCTCCCCTGAAATATAAGAAAAGTTTCACAATACACGGGTTAGTCGAGGCTACCAGTATCTCCTTCTTACCCCCAACACATCACCTTCCGACATTACTGAGAGCGAGGAGATTTGGTAACAATTTACTGAGAGGTTGAGAGACAGTGAAGATGAAGCTTTTCTCCATTAGATCTTCAGTTCCCTCAGCAATAATATTGTGTATGTCAGTCTAGTAAACAAACACTTGCTAGAGATACTAGAGTCAGAGGTAAACAAACACTGGCTAGAGATACGTGAATCAGAGGTAAACAAACACTGGCTAGAGATACGTGAATCAGAGGTAAACAAACACTGGCTAGAGATACGTGAATCAGAGGTAAACAAACACTGGCTAGAGATACGTGAATCAGAGGTAAACAAACACTAGCTAGAGATACGTGAATCAGAGGTAAACAAACACTGGCTAGAGATATGTGAATCAGAGGTAAACAAACACACACGGCAGTATTAACACGTGTTTTCACTACCAGACAAACGTACCAGTCTGTTCCTAATTAGTCGTGTATTTCAGCTAAGATAATCTCAGATTGAGCTAAATGTTCTACTCGAGGTTCAAAGAATTATAACTTTACCTTCATTGAAACTAAACTTTAGAGAATTGACCATTAATCAGAATGTTTCTGTTAAATTGTAGCTATTCTATACAAACTTTATAGTTGGAATAGTTTTTTTTTTTGCGACGTTATTTATCAGCAGCGAAAATTACTTTTTATTAATTTCATAACAGTTGTAATGTATAATACGGCAAATTAATGTCTCATTCAAAAGGGTATGCATCTCTGTATGTAGTAGCTTTTAAATAATTACTGTGTTTGAATTTGTAGACGTTCATAGAAATAGTCAATTAATGATAACTGTGCCCTTTCCTACCAATTGAAATAATAATAATACTAACGAAGAGTTCCAAATTGATTCGTCTGGAAAATATGTTACAGAGAAAAGACAAGTGATGTAAATTTGCGTAGCCTGTCTAAGTGATTATTATTTAATATTATAATCGCGAAACTATTATCTCTTTGTTTTAGAAGTCCAGGACCACCAAACGCTCACCAAAAATGGTGAGTGCATAATTTATAGCAATTTTCACACTTTCACGGTGCGTACCTGGTCTTTATATCCCCAAAATGTACTTGGTCACTACATCCCCAATATGTATATGGTCACTACATCCACAAAATGTGCATGGTCCCTATATCCCCAATATGTACCTGGTCTCTACGTACCTAATATGTACCTGGTCCCTACGTCTCCAAAATGGCCATGGTCCCTACGTCCCCAATATGCACCTGGTCTCTACGTCCCCAATATGCACCTGGTCTCTACGTACCCAATATGCACCTGGTCTCTACGTACCTAATATGTACCTGGTCCCTACGTCCCCAATATGTACCTGGTCTCTACGTACCTAATATGTACATACCTGTTTCATATACCTCAACATATACTTGGTCCCTGTATAACCAACATTTACCTGGTATAAATATTCCCAACACGTACCTGGTATCTATAGCCCCAAAACGTTCCTGGTCTCTATACCCTCAACACGTACCTGGTCTCCTCTACAGTCTCAACATGTACCTGAGTGGGCACGATATGTCCTCCTCGCACCAAAAGAACTATCTCACTGGCGCTGCTTGGTATGATGACAGTGATATTCCCTGTGCCATTGTTGACTGGATGTCCACCGGCCAGCAGGTACCAAGTTGTGTTGTTTTCATCGGGTAGGTAGGCCTCCACTGTCACCGCACCCTCTTTCAACCCGGGGACCGCAAGTAAAGAGGACCCCACCTGTAACAGGGTTACGGATCTATATACATATTCTAGCTTAGTTTAAAATTAGTTAAAATATATTTTCAAATTAATCATAAAAATGTAGGAAATATGAATGACTATACAAAATTGATATTTTCGAATGAAAATACATAAAACATGCATGTAATGATAGCTAACAAGCAGTATCAGGACTTGAATCACCTAAAGATTATCAAAATTGACAAATAAAATAAGGAATCTAATTATTATCAAAAATACTTCAAATATAAAACAACAAAAAACTACCTAAAAATATTAGCAAAAACTTGTAATGAATCCACAAGAGTAAATCAAACATACACTTTACAAATGGAAAATAAAACATAAAAATGTGATGGCTTTAAACATCTAAACTCTTGCATTCTGATAAATATAATATTGATTTTCAAGTATTTGTTTCAGAAGTAATACCTACCCCCTCCCAACGCAACCCTCTCCAACCTAATTGCAGTCTCACCAGGAATGTGTTTTTACAACCAAACAAGGAAATAGAATACAAACTTCATGGCCTACTTTATTCTCTCATTACAAAATCTGTGGTACAAAGTTCATGGCCTTCATTATCTTTTAATTCCGAAATTTGTGATACAAGCTTCATGACTTACATTATCTTCTTATTCAGACAACTTTGATACAATAGTTCATGGCCTACATTATCTTCTTATTCAGACAACTTTGATACAAAGTTCATGGCCTACATTATCTTCTTATTCAGACAACTGTGATACCAAGTTCATGGCCTACATTATCTTCTCATTCAGACAACTGTGATAAAAAAAATTCGTGGCCTACATTATCTTTTCATTCCTAAATTTGTGATACAAAGTTCATGGCCTACATTATTTTCTTATTCATGACAACTGTGATACAAAGTTCATGGCCTACATTATCTTCTTATTCAGACAACTGTGATACAAAGTTCATGGCCTACATTATCTTCTTATTCAGTCAACTGTGATACAAAGTTCATGGCCTACATTATCTTCTTATTCAGTCAACTGTGATACAAAGTTCATGGCCTACATTATCTTATTATTCAGACAACTGACACAAAGTTCATGGCCTACATTATCTTCTTATTCAGACAACTGTGATACAAAGCTCATGGCCTACTTTATCTTCTCATTCAGACATTTAATGTGTGTTGAAATAAATTATTTTTGAATGTTTATGCATCTATAAAATATCGATGTCGACCTTAGAAGTCTTGGGGTAAAGTGATAGCCTCAGGACTCGATGTTAATGGGTTCAAACCCAGTCTAGGTCAACGGATTTTAGTTGAACGATAAAATTCCGTAGAACAGCTTCCATTGGGAGGGGGGAGTAAAGTGATTGGTCCCATGTCGATTGTGGCATTTAAAATAACCCAGAGAGGTATGTGAAAATATCTTTCCCGGTAAAAGTGGCAGGGCCTTCCACGCTAGATCATAGGAATTCAGTGTGGAAGACAACCGGGAACCAGCAAACTTTCTGAAATCTCGTATTATATTGGATCTATACCAGATGGTGCAGGCAGCACTAACCAGCCGATGGACTGAGTGCATACTCAGCTCTGGATGGCTAGAAACCAAATTAAACCAACCTTCCTGTTATTGACTTAAGAATAACACATTGGTAGTATTTAAAAACACCCTTATTGGTGATAAATGCATAAAAAGATGCAAAACAAGTACATATGAGCTAAAAATTCAAAATGAAAAAAAAATTACCAAAGTATGACCTATCAAAAACAAGTTTCCACAATCAGGATCTCATAAACAGAATGTATGTATACATGCGCATTGTCTGTAACGTACCCAAAAAAAGATTATATGTCATCAAAATCCGGCCCCTGTTTATGCTAATAAGATTGCAAATGACATTTTACTGCTCACCTAACCTCTAGTTTGTTTTGATAGGGCTCTCTAGCTTAACGTTGTACGGTGTTGGCTGCAGGCCATGCTACACGAGGCGTGAGAAGTTCAACAGGTGGACAAACACATGATAGTCCAGTGGCGCACCCATGGGGGTAGGGATTAAGGGGGCTTAAGCCCGCCAACCCAAATTAAAGAAAGAGAAAGAACGTGAAAGACGCCTTTATTAAATCATTGACGTGTGTGTGTTTTATAATTTTGGAAAGTGATATTTGAAACAATTAATTTTTAATATGCCTGAATGTAAATTGACTCTTTGCAACTTTTTTTTTAAATAAAAATATGGAACTTTTGAGAACGTTCAAAGATCTGTAACTCTTTTATTCGAAGCGCCCACCGGCCAATCATTGCGTCCATGCTTCTCGAATTTTCCACACAGCACAGGTGACCAAACAGGGAACGCTTTCCAGCGTTGACTTCTGGATGTTTCAAGAGAATTCCTGGTCTCCTTTTAAAAGATCGCTGTGTCATAGGACATAGTTCCTGGGATTTCTTGAACTGTGAAAGGTGGTATTGATATATAGTAGACAGAGCTGCTAACTGGCACAGGTCGAGGTAAATTGGTAATGATCAATAACAGTTTACATGTTTACATGTTTACATGTTTATACTCCAGAAAGTTTATGTGTAAAATTTTTAGATTAACTATATAGAAGGCATATTGTAATATAAACAAAGGAGAAAAAGTCTTGATTTATAGTAAAATAATATGTCAGGACAAATGTATAAGGAAATTGAAAATAAAATAAAAAATAAAATAACTAGTTTAAATCGTGAATTTGTTGGTGGTCTGTTATCGTTAGTTTGTGCTTTATTTAGAAAAAGGCGAGTGTTGGTACAAACATTCGTATATTCATAAGTTGAGCCTATAGTCTATTCAAACATATTTTTCTCTAGATTTTGTAATTTTAAATGTTACTACTTACTAAACTATAGTTTTAAATAGACCCTCCCAAATCATATTCCTGTGTACGCCGCCACTGCATGATACATCTAGGAATTCCCGATGAGCATAGGCTCTGCGTATACTCCAGACCCACAAGTACACCCAGCATTCCAAAATTAACAGAGATGTTGTAAATAAATCCAGGGGTGCAAGCGTCACAATTGAAGATGGGATGAAAGGGGACGCCGAAATAGGTAAAAAAAATATATATATATATTTTTTTTTTTTAGTTTTCAAAGATTTTTTTTTAAATAAATCAAATATTGCTCTAGTAGAAATCTAAAGTAGGGATGAAAAAAGTACAGAGAATAAAATATTTTGGAAGCGTGCTTGAGCTGAAAGGTTGAAGTAGATAGTATCTAATAAGAAAAGGGCAGCAGAAGGAGTTGTTCTCTTGGAGAATAGAAGGGCCCTTGAAGTGAAAGAAAGTGTTTCACGGGGCTTACTTTATACGCACTGTCGCATATGTAGCAGAAACATGGATATTGAATGTAAGAGAGATTAGGAAATTTGAGTCCACGGGAATGAAATGTGAGGAGCATGTTGGCTGTTACTAGAAAAACAGGATTAGGAATGAAATTATCCTGGAAAGAGTGGGGTACATGAGATAGTATAGGAAGTAAGATTGAGATGGTATGGGCATGTAATTAGGATGGAAAAGGAAAATATATCAAAGAGAATGTTGGAGATGAAGTATGTAGGAAAAATACCGTAAGGGAGGCTAATAAGGAACTTGAAGGAGCTTATAAAAGAAAGTGGTCAAATGAGCGGAAAATAATGGAAGCAATTAAAGGTAGAATAGTGGAGAAAGGATAAAGGAAAATGTAGGTATTTCACTAAACTGACCTGACGATGGGCTGTAAACAGTTTATGAAGATGAGAAATGAGTTTAATTTTCTACACATGGTAATGTTTATGTATTTAATATGTCATGAGCATATTAGCATTTGATGAACAAACATTTAACGAAGAGAAAAAATGTATCATAAAATTCCAGGACACCACTGACAGATTTTCAAGCAATGTTGAGGTCAAAATGTGAATAAAATTAAAACTATGTTTCTAACGGGGAAATGATCGATTTATTTTGCCATGAAAAAATTTGTTGCTAAAAAACGACTCAACATTCTACCCTTAACTTGAAATTTCTAGTATCCCACCTTTAAAAATAATTGGTCGAATTGATGATAGAAACCCACCTGGAAAGAACATTTTAATACACTCTGCGTGGAGGGGTTCAAACTAAAGACTCGTGGATATTTAGACGCCTTCCCTGATCCTACCTCAAAGAGAATAGGGAAGGAGGGATTAGGAAGTAGCTTTTTAATCATGTTGATTCAATATGTCGCCCTCAATGACGTGATATTCGGTTATTTGATTACAAAGACTCATATCGGGACACAAATTATAGATTTATCATAGTTCATGGAGTTTTAAATTATTATTATTATTATTAGCACCGCGTCTTACTACCCGTTCGGGTTATACGCACTTACGCTAATGTGTAATGGTAGGGTGATTGTGAGATGAAATGGAGGACCTACAGTTTAACGTGGGATCCGAACCACGGTGGAGGCCTGGCATTTCCCACATTCACAAGATGTCTTGTCAGAGGTGAAGGAAGGGTTTGGTAATCAGATAAATCTTTGCTGGGACCGAGGATTGAACCCCGGCCGCCAGCATAGAAGTCTGACACCTTACCCATAGACCACCAGGTCACCCTGGAGTTTTAAAACATGTGGTGCTCTTAGTATAAACAGAAGATGAAAATAACAGTTCCGGGTGATTAATGAATATGCGAGGATAATAATTGAGATGATGCCGATTCCCACTTTAATTTCACTTCCCTCTTACTTACACGTAGTGTTTAGGACATCGTTAAACACTCAGAAGATTTAACAACTTGATTGGCTATAATGTTGGTCCTCTTGATAAAATAGTATATAGATATATCTCCTTGCTCTCAACTTGTCATGAACTATTGATTGACCATGAACTGTTGGTTGAGGTACAAAACCCACTATTAAATGTCGGTTGAGATTAGGGATGTGAAAAAAGTATCGATACTTTACTAATATCGATATTTTCCTTTCAATACTTTTTCCGATACTTTAACTGATATTAGTACTCACACTCCGTTATCGAAAGAAACAATGTGTTTGTAATATTCCCTCATGTTTGGATGAAATGTTTAATAGAGTGGACTGTGGAGGAGAACCAATTATATTATTTCTCAATTCTCATTCATTTTCTGCAACGCTAGCATTCAATCTCTTTTGGCTCATCATACTTCATAGCTGTTCTTTCATCTTAGTTTTTCAATGCAGCCTGATGACTGACCCAACGACCGGTCTACTTTACTACACCTTTCTTTATCAATGAGCACGGTCATCACAAACTGAACAAATACTCTTTTGTAGAGCTCAATGAACTCAGTCAACTTAGGTTTCCCCAAGCAAACGAAGCAGAAAATTTTATGTGCGTTGTTTAAGCAGATTATTAGCACTGCGTCTAAGAACCGTTCGGGCTATACGCACTTACGCTAATGTATAATGGTAGGGTGATTGTGAGATTAAATGAAGTACCTACAGTTAAACGTGAATCCGAACCACGGTGGAGGCCTGGAATTCCACACATTCACAAGTTGTGGTTAATACACGTCTTGTCAGAGGTGAAGGAAGGTTTTGGTAATCAGATAAATTTGTGCCGGGACCGAGGATTGAACCCCGGCCGCCAGCACAGAAGTCTAACACCTTACCCCTAGACCACCAAGTCACTTTTTTAAGCAGATGAAGCAAGACAGGGCATTCGTCATTCTAGTTTTTGTCAATAGTTAATATTCTATCTTGATAGAGTATATAAAATATGAATGTAGTTTCAAAAATGGCAACTCCCAGAAGTGAATTCTGGAAATATTTTTTAAGAAGTTGGATAGCGAAAAAGCATTTTTTAAATTTGTTTTAACATCCTAGCATCCAATATAATTTTCAGTGTTTAAATAAATAAGAAAATTCAATTATGATACAAAAGTTGAAATTATTATTACTAGATAAAAAAAATCCAGATTAAAATTTCTATACCGATACTTACTGTTATCGATACTTTTCTTTCGATACTAGTACGGTATCGATATTTTTCTTCCGATACTTTTAATGAGTACTTCTTTCGATACCACATCCCTAGTTGAGGTGCCCGAATTGACACGAATCTGTTTGTTGAGGTCACCAACTGACCATTAACTATTGTTTGAGGTCCCCAACTCTCCATGAAAGGTGTTTTGAGATCCACAACCCACCATGAACTGTTTTTGGAGTCCCTGATTCACTATCAACTGTTGATTGAAGTCCTAACCTCACTATGAACTGTTGGTTGATGTTCCAGGCTTACCATGAACTGTTGGTTGAGGTCCTAGGATCACCATGAACTGTTTGTTGAAGTTCCAGACTCACCATGAACTGTTGGTCGAGGTCCCAAGTCCTGTTATCGGTCGGGAACTCCATGAACATGGGCCTGATGATCGGAGTCCCGGTCTGACTCGCCTCCCTCAGAAGCGTGTAATAGTAGGGCAGCAGAGAGTATCGCAAAAGTAGAGAGGTCTTGACTGACTGGATATCAGCCTTCGAGCTCAACTGCAGCGGGTCCCGGAGAGGAAGTTGAGAAGACACCCGCATTAGAGGCAACACAACCCCTAGGCTGTACCATCTCAGACACAGTTCCTCTGTGTAGTTGCCATCCGAGCCACAAATTGAACTTCCGCCCGGCAAGGGAACTCCTGCAAAGACAATAGCAAAACAATGATTGCGTTGTGACTTTAAATCTTGAGGAAATGACCCAAGAGAGCAAAGTTTGAACTAATTCCTTCGCTTGTGTCTATAATCGCTTTATAAACTCAAAAACTGCACAAGTCACATCGTAGCCAATTTTTTTTTTATCACCACGTCTTACTATACGTTCGAGGTATATATACGCTTATGTGCTAACAACGCTAATGTTTTAAGGGATCAAGAAGGTTATATTTAGAGTGCGTGTACCAGCATTTGCATAGAAGAAGATTCATTTGCATAGAAGAAGATTAAAACCATCCTTAGTACACCCGATTGGTATTCAAGCCTTGATCTCCCCATCACTGGAAGTACAGTCTATTGCAAAAGGGACACCTTAGACTGCTGAATTCAAGCGGCCACCGAAGAGAGTCCGGATTATGTTTAACGTGAAAGGATTACTTCAGAAATTTATTCACAAAGTTATACCCAACCAATATAATTATTTTATTCATATTAATGCAAATATTTACCAAGGATTCACCCTTTTTTTTAATTACAAAAAAAAAAGGTGAGTATTTAAATTTTTGATTAAAATAAGTATATAAATTTATATTCTACCTAGATTTATTGCATTTTTAGTTCATATTTCTAAAATATATAGGCTAGAGCTGAAAGCTGTCATTGACGAAGTATCATCGTGCAAGCCAGCTTATTATTATTATTATTATTATTATTTCCTTTGACAACGCTTTTCTTTGCTTCAAATAAACAGAAAAAATATATTTTATGTCTTCTGACTTGGTTTTTAATTAATTTAAAAAAATTAAATATGTATTGTAAAATTCCGGCTCCGAGATGCACGTTTTTGTGCACAGACGCTACTAATTTTCAAATGTCAGACTTGTGCTTGGGGTAGATATCGCGCAACGCTCATTACAGTCACACAAAATCTGCATTTTATTAATATAGCTACAGCAGTTAGAGGATATCTTTATTCGAATAGATGTGCCCTTTAAAAAACTATTTTACCTTTTATTAGAGAAATCATCGTAAATTTACACAACTTTCCCAAGGGGTGTACAAATTTTAGACAATATTATATTGAAATTTTATTTACGTAACTTAATATAGTAAGGGTGCCAGCCACAGAGTAGCTACTTGTGCTTAAAAGTGTGCCGCCTCCACCACCCCCGTATAATCCCACGGTAGGTGGCGTAGTTATGCAGTAGTCGCCACAGTTCCACCCCCAGTATAACTATAAGTTCTCATGAACGTTGGGTTTACCTAACAATGGCGCCACCTCCGCTGCCTCCTGGTAGAGTATATAGGACACGCCGCCCCCATGTAACATCTAGCTTTTAAGAGTAACCCCTGTAGACGCAATCTGCTGTTCTAGAGCCACCTCCACCGCCTTCTGGTAGAATTTATATGAGGGGTGGTCTAATGGAGGACACGCCGCCCCCATGTAACATCTAGCTGTTAAGAGTAACCCTGTAGACGCAATCTGCTGTTCTAGCCCCACCTCCACCGCCTTCTGGTAGAATCTATATGAGGGGTGGTCTAATGGAAGACACGCCGCCCCCATGTAACATCTAGCTTTTAATAGTAACCCCTGTAGACGCAATCTGCTGTTCTAGCCCCACCTCCACCGCCTTCTGGTAGAATCTATATGAGGGGAGGTCTAATGGAGGACACGCCGCCCCCATATAACACCTAGCTGTTAAGAGTAACCCCTGTAGATGCAATCTGCTGTTCTATAGCCACCTCCACCGCCTCTTCTAAACTCTCAAGCTAGGTAATGGACTCGTAGACAATTCCCCACAGCACCGCCTCCCATAGAGCAGCAAGAGCTCCACGTGGGTGTCCTTTGTACCTGCAAGTCCTTGTCCTAGTGCCACCTCCACCGCCTCACTTAAACTGTCCCAGGAGGCGGTGGATCGATAGAGGCAACCCGCCACGGTGCCACCCCCCGTATAGCAGCTGGCGCTCAACAGTAGCGAGTCGTTAGGACTGCCGGTGGCGCTACTGACGGCGCCTGCGTGTAACAGGCCGTACTTGTTGTGGATCTCGTAGTGAGGTGTGTTGCTCATTTGTCTTACCGTCCACCAGAGGGTGCCTTCAGATAGGGTGCCGTTTGCGCTCTGAAATAAATCGACCAAATAAATTATACGACCCAGTCGTACGTACTTTCTTATATTGTCTAATTTTTCTAAAAAAAATCTGTTAATACCCTTAATAATTATTATTATTTTGATAATATCATGAACCAAGGTTCAGAAATGAATTTTTAACAAACTTGTCGTAACCATTTTTTTTTTAAATCAGAAATCTTGTTTTTAATTATAAAAACTAAACAACTTTATTATTTATCATGTAAAACATTTAATTGATACCCATTTTTAACTAAATTGTTTAAAAAAAATCTAATTTTTCAAAATAAGTTGACTACTATTAGATCAATTTGTCTCTTTAAGAAAACGATAGTCTATACACTCTTATTAATGATGTAGATAACTTCATAGATATCAATTTTGAACAAAATCATAAGAACCACTTTTGAAAAATGTATATTAGAAAACAATCACCAGTAAAATAAATCCTTAATTTTAGGGATGGAACCAAAAATCACACCCTATGGTGTCTAGGTGTGGCAAAATATCAGATTGAAATGAAATCCAAATAGTTGTATACATATTTCTTATCAATAGAATCAAACTTGGTTCTTAAACTGGAAAACACATGCTAGGATCACTCTGCCTATTTATTATTGTTTCGCACTTATAGTAAACTCCGAATAGGACTAAGCTACGTCCACCCGTTCGTAGTTACAGCCAACAAATCTTCTTGGGGTGGGTAGGTGGGTATAGCTCCTCAGTGGACTCGCCCGTGGGATGGAGCATTCATCTGATGTACCGTAGGGATTGGACAACACAGTCAAAATTCACAACCCGTTAGTTTTCCAGGTGACCGTATGAGCTACACCTACACCTAATATTATAACAACAACAAAAACCACTCGTTTCTAACCCAAGGACCTCTACTGCTAGTCAACCCTGCTCTGTGGAGAAGGTGTTGCAATACAGAGAACAATAATAAAATGAATCACTATGGACCTTTATTTGATCCACACTCCAATATGCAAAAGCCCAAGTACCTGAACTAACACGTTTAGCTATCAGTAAAATGAAATATTTAATTATACAAATTAATGTTAGTTTAAGAGTATGCTTGATGTAATAGCGTAACAACTGAACAGAAAATGAAATTGACCTATAGGCCGTTCTAGTTTCATAATCTAAATGTTAACAATATTATGATTTTAGATTGTGGGCTATGCTCAATAGCAACAATACACATAGGGAAGAGAATAAATGTATTTGTGTACAAGAAATTAATATAAATTTTCAGAGTATTAAACGTACGATCAAATATAAAGTACATTCATAATAATTTGACAGAACCGATTTATATACGCGCCAAAAATTAAAATATAGCGAACAATTATTGAAAATAAATTGAATATGTGAAACACGTATATTGGAAAGTCTATTTGTATCCCATCTCCTATTTTATCCATATCACCTAGTAGGACTATGTTCCTAACTATACACCTGACTGAATTAGAAATAAGTATATCGTCCAACTACCCGTGAGGCGGGGCAACCTACACAAAAGGCTTAATATACTTCTTACAAACATACTGAGTGTATAACAACGGTCGACAAACATTAATCGAAATTCTCCTTGCGTAACAATTGAAAGTAAGATAACAATACATATAAGTTTCATTTAGAACGACTATCACAGTAAGACCGGATCTCAACCATAATTTAGCGCAATATACCCTACAAAAATAAATAACAAAACTTGACTTTATTATAGTACCATAGAATCTAAATTTAAAGCGGTACGTCCAAATAAAGTCTCTATTCATAACAAATCTAATTAACTAACAAAACTAACCTAGTAAAGATATTCATAAAAAAATAGGTCGAAGCAAATCCAAATAGGTACCTACATAATTAAGTTACAATTTAACAGTTCCCCAGTTTACAAATTATATAATGCTTTTCCAATATAACGTTGACGTACATGTAGAAAGATCCTACATCCTAAAAGCATCAAAGAGTGACTGCTCTTTGCCGGGTACACTCTTACATTCAGATTTGCACTGTGGGGAAAATAAGAGAGGGTGGATATATGAGTTCAATGATGTCACTATCAGCAAGTTAGCGTGAGTTTCCCTCATTGACGCATGCGCACAACGTCAAGAGAGAGATATTACGGGGAAAACCACGTGATCACCTAGAGCGCTTCTCTTTCCAAGTTTTAGCGCCTACGCAGCGTTCGCTACTCGGGGAAAGCCAACCGAACTACGTAACCTTCCGAGGAAACAGTCTTGTTTTTCTTGTTTAACGTGAACGGAGTATTGATGTGCTCAGAGGACCCATGAGCGGCGCTGGTTTCCCGGTTAAACGGGGTAAGTGTAACTGCGCTTTTATAGGTGGCGGAGGTTATGCGGCGAAGATGTTTGTAGCCACGGTACACTAGATTTTTATAACAGAGTGTACTTTAGGTGTTGATTATACGTACAGTGCAATCGATTTCCGCTATAAGAAGATAACAATCTCTACAGTCGTATTGTGTAGGAGGTATATCATGGTTGAAGCACAGGCTTATCATTCTTTAAACTTATGATAGTCTTGATTGACAAACAAATTATTCATTGTAAAAAATTACTAAGAAAAATTAGTTTAAAACCTGGTATCAATTTTTGTTCAAGAGGGGAAAATTTAAGATTCAAGACCTGTGTGAGGCAAACGTTATGCGTCGTATTTTTTTCGAGTTTTACTATTTACTTTAAAAGTAAATTATGTATTGCCATCAGATACACAAATATACTAGGCTGTGTAAACCCATCATACTTACTTTTTCGAAGTATACTAAGTTTTGTAGTCCCACAATGTACACAATTTTGAAGTATACTAAGCTGTGTATTTACATCAGATCCACAAATTCGAGGTTTACTAATTAGTGTACGCCCAACGATTGCACAATTTTTAAGAGAGTAAGCTGTGTAATCACATTTGGTAAGCATTTGTAGTTTAACTTGTTAACTATCAACAGGTACACAATTTATAACCAGACTAAGTTGTATAATCACATAAGATACACAATTTTGAAGTATACCAAGTTGTCTACACCCACCAATTACATAATTTATGAGTAAAATAATTTGTATAGTCATATCAAGTCCACAGATTTGAAGTAGACTGTGTTGTGTGGTCATTTTAAGTCCACAGCTTTGAAGTAAGTAGACTCTGTTGTGTGGTCATATTAAGTCCACAACTTTGAAGTAGGCTATGTTGTGTGGTCATATTAAGTCCACAACTTTGACGTAGGCTGTGTTGTGTGGTCATATTAAGTCCACAGATTTGAAGTAGACTGTGTTGTGTGGTCATATTAAGTCCACAACTTTGAAGTAGGCTGTGTTGTGTAGTCATATTAAGTCCACAGATTTGAAGTAGACTGTGTTATGTGGTCATATTAAGTCCACAACTTTGAAGTAGGCTGTGTTGTGTGGTCATATTAAGTCCACATACTTTGAAGTAGGCTGTGTTGTGTGGTCATATTAAGTCCACAGATTTGAAGTAGACTGTGTTGTGTGGTCATATTAAGTCCACAACATTGAAGTAGGCTAAGTTGTGTACACCTATCAAGTACACAATTTATAATTAGACAAGGTTGTGTAATCATATCAGGTCTACAGTTTTAAAGTGTATATATATTATTTAAGCACCGCGTCTTACTATTTGTTAGGGTTATATTCTTTTGAAGTATAGTAAGCTGTGTAGTCCCATGGTTCAAAATTTCGACGAATACTAAGTTGTGTACTCACATCAGGCACATATGGCATTCTTTCTCTCGTGTAGTTAGAGTCATCCTGTGGCCAGTTGTCTATCAACACGTATCCTTTCAAAGTTTTCTCCAAGTCGGTCCAACTCGAGGTCAGGGAGTTCAATTGAAGCTTCAGCCATTCGGATGTTTTGGGGTTCAAGAAGTCCGGATACGACACGTTGCGACCCCGATACGACCCCACGTATCTATAGCTGGTGTCTGCCAAGATGGAGAATTCTTCGTCCAAGTCAACAGTCTACAACAGAAATTAAATGGTCCCCTGGGCGCTTTTTTTTCAGTGGACAGAATCAACAAAAACATAGGCAATACGGTTACTTTAATAAATGTGTTTTTTGAACAATATTTATCATGTATACAGGGTGTTTTTACACTCTCTGCCCAAATTTAAACAACAATTTCTCTGAGTATAAAGAAATTGACAATCCTAGTAAAAAAAAGTCCATACAACTCATATTGCATTATAAAATGAAAGTTTTAGTTGATCACAAAAACGCCAGGATTAGGCAGCTGTAAGTACGTATGTGTATAGCAAGTTGTATAACATTAGGAGGACAGAAGTGTCCGAACACGAGTAACGTTGCTGAACAGTGGGCCCACGTTAAATGCAATTGGTGGATACTGTTATGACCAAGTCGGGGAAGGGAGTTTTGAATACCTGCTTTGATGTGCCCGCCTAATGATATGCAAATTGTTGTATAATATGTACGTACTCACATATTCATATTCCCAGCGTTGTTACGTTGTTGCGTCCAACTTTAAATTCATTTAGTGGTACAAAATGGCTTTTCCGAACATTTTTATTGGGATTTTCTCTTTCTTTCTTAGCATAAATGGTGTGCTTTAAGCTTGAGAAGAGAAGTTAGAAATATATTTTATAAAGTATAGTAATCTTGACAATTTTATACATCAAGAGTATGATAGATCTTGAAGTATTATGACTTGAGCTCAAAAGTGTTTTTTATAATTCTCTCTGTATTTTGGGCTACAACCAAAACAATTTTAGTGATTTTGCTTAAACTTGATTTTAAATGTCTTATGGTCATACCTCTATGTGGTGAAATTGGAATTTTAATTATTTGTCTAAAATTAAAGGTAGTTTACTGATGACTGATTTTTCTAAACTGTAATTTTTTTTTTAAACTGGCTATAACGATTTTGTTAAGATTTTATACATACAAAAATAAATATATGGAATGTTTTACATGGTAAATAACCATGTATAGTTTTTTTAGACAAAAAATATAGAGCTATGAAACTCATATAAATCCTGAGGTAGTTAAGTTTGATTTTTTTATTTAATAAAAACTATCCTTCTAAACTCTAGTTTTTGATAAATTTAATATACTTTCCTTTTATAATAAACATATTTATGTAGCCCTTCCATTTAATTTACACTCTTTTACTTATTTACACGTTATTAAGAAACTTTGTGCACCTCCGATATCTGGTATATGCCGCATTTAAAATAAATAACTGAGTATAAACTATAACTACTATACTCTCAACACGTGGTCCCATCATAATGTCATCAATATGGCTAGTATAGTTTGCCAGTGACAGGGAGATCGGGTTTCAATTGTTTTGTACACTCTCTCCACCAAATGAGCGTACATTTTATTTTTAAAAAACTATACCTTACTCATCCTTTCTCTTACGATGCAAATATGCGTATTCGGTACACAAATAAGAAATTATAAGAACAAAAATGACCTAATCTATTTTAACTTACATTTATACAAACATCAAAGTTTTTAAAAAGGTGAATTACTTTCAACTATCATCAATCCAATGCCAGCAACTTTTAAAAGTTAATTTCTTTACCAAATTTCAATAATTATAGTAGGATTCAGTTAAAAATAAACTTTTAGAAAATACAAACATATATTTTATGGCTAACATTGATATTATGTTAGTAAATAATTAGTATTATTTTATAGATATTGATAAAATACATCAAAAATGGCAACTATATTTCACATAGCTTGAAGTATTAATACGTAATAGTGGATATAATAACGTTTGTAATTGTTGAACATATTTCTCCCTGTATTTTCTAAGTTAGTTTGAAGTGATTATTTTCATTTTTCATAAACTAAAATATCTACGTGTGTAGTTAATAATGAAACCAAATCAAACATACCTGAGGACTAAGAGAGAGAAGAAATTTCTTCCCGTCCTTCTGTAATATATCGAAAGCGGAAGACAAAGATTTCAACACTTGGCTGGACGCAGAAAAGTTCAAGTCATTCAGAAGTCGCTCATGGATACAATCCGATTCATAAGGCAACTTCCAATCCTTGGCGGCGTCGTGGAATCCGTTGAACACCCTCAACACCTCTCTGACGTTCACGTTGGTCAGGTTCATCCCGTTAGATGAGAAATCCCTGCAGACGTGGAAACCGAGGGACCAATAAGGTGTCAACCTGGGCTTCCCGATGATCTTGGTCAGCTGGTCCATGACGTCTTTGGGGGTCGGCCCGGAGAGGAGGTTGATGTCCCAGTACGATCCGGACAGGGCTCGGATGCTGATGAGTTTAGTCTTCTCGATGATCGATACTTCCATCGGCCCGGTGTTGTTGACGAAGATCCCGTGCGCCCGCCCTCTAGAATCAAGGCACATAAAGATCGGGTAGCTACTCGAGCTGGTGTTGGTGTTGTATAATTTGGTGGTGATCTTCATCTTCAGTTGACCAAGTCCGTACACTATTCCATCTCTAGGGCACTGCACACCTATCTCCCAGTAGTTGACGCTGGCTATGTTCGGTCCTCTTGTGGTAGTTATCATCGGCGAAGATTGGTTTGAATCCCTCCTGTAGACATCGAACGAGAATTCTGGGCCGTACATAGTGACATTGAAATCAGTGTCCTTCAAGTCCACGTTGGATCCGACTGGCGCAACTCTTGCCGAAGGTAGCGACATTATTATCTGCAGACGAGTCTTAGAGACCGCGGTGATTAGAGCGTGAATTCGAGTGAAATATTTTGTGTTGAAAGGGGTGTTCGTGAGTCGAGGTGAGAGGTCCTTTCTGCCTGTCACTGTTCCGCCCTCGTCTTCCCACGACGGGTTGGTGTAGGCGTGTCTCGACGGAATGGAATGGAAGCATTCCTCTGGCTCGTCGTTCCAACAGCAGTTGGCCGACTCACAGGCCTGTTGTTGCACGTTGCTGACTCCTAATAGGCATGGCACCCTGGACAGAATGGTTCCAGATAATGTTATCAAACTATTAGAAATAACGTGGATTATCTGGTGTGCAACCAGTGTCTCTTTGAAAGCTATCCTCTGGTGTAAGCCATGTAGCAGGTTTTCAGTTTCCAACGTTTCAGATTATCTTGGGGATTTTTTTTTATCATCACGTATTACTACATGATATGGTTTTATGCATATATAGGCTTACTAATCATGCTAATTTGTTAGAGATGAGTAAAACTATTATTATTATTATTATTATTATTATTATTAGCACCGCGTGTTACTACCCGTTCGGGTTATAAGCACTTACGCTAATGTGTAGTGGTAGGGTGATTGTGAGATGAAATGGAGGACCTACAGTTTAACGTGGGATCCGAACCACGGTGGAGGCCTTTCATTCCTCACATTCACAAGATGTTATTGATACACGTCTTGTCAGAGGTGAAGCAAAGGTTTGGCAATCAGATAAATCTGTGCCGGGACCGAGGAGTGAACCCCGGACCCCCGGCACAGAAGTATGATACCTTACCCCTAGACCGCCAAGTCACCCTTGAGATTAGTGAAACAATTTTAGAGGAAGTGTACCACTATTTGATTGGAGGTAGAGTAAAAAAACATTTATGAAAAAAAACATCACACAACACTCTAAAGGGACACAACACTCTAAAGGGATTCGAGCCTTGATCGCCCCTACATCAACATTCCAGTTTGACACCTTGTACCATTCGGCCACCGAAGCGGGTTTATCTTCTGAAAGCCACCTTCTTGAAGTTATTCCAAGATAATGATTGACTACTTTTAGTTTAGCCGAAATGATGGACACTAAGAAAATTCCTACCCATGTCACAACCAGATAATAACTTTAAAATATACTTTCAATTTATCATACAGTGAAAGTATGGTAATCACGAAAATTGTCTGCTTTGAGAGGATAATATAGTTACACTGGATATCAACTCTGAGGGAACTGTATGGCTACTTTGTGAAACAGAATTGTCATTTTCTTGTATTAATGTGGTTAATCCTCCCTTAAATATTAGACAAGTTTCGCAACGCTGGCTCTTATTATTCGAGGGATGACCATATAATATATATTATATGGTCATCCCTCAAAGCCAACTCTTCATTTTTATCCCTTCCCTAAAATTAAGAGTAGCTTACAAACGAACTAGATCTTTTTTCGAAAAATGAAATTTTTCAAAAATATACTTTTAAATTTTGTTTAAAATGGGTATCTGGTGATTTTACTCAAATGAGAACCTTGTAATAAGCTGGCATCATTATGATACAGTACTATCGAAAATAAGGGCAGAGCATTAGTTGAAAGCATTCCACAATGTGATGAAGAACAAAGGAAAGTACACAATCTATTGCAAACAAATATGTATTTATATATATATATATATCGATTAGACATCAGTGGCTACCTTATTTATTGATTTTATATCTTTAGGGTGTGAGTTTAACTATCTGCACACACACATATATATATATAATCAATATATCGTTAAAATAAAGAGTGGCTAGAGCAACTGACCTGTACTCCGGTAGCAAGACACAGTTGCCGTACGGGAACTGTATTTCCCCTGTCTTATAGGCAAGCACCATGACGGCACAGGGGATGACGATACAGGCTATGAGAATCACCACCACCGCCCACAGCGGCACCGCGCCCAACCTCTGGCACAAGCTGACTGGCGGACAAGGATTGGTTGGTATTACTGGCTGACAGAGGGTTAATATTGGTGAATTGCTGTAGCAATCATCTGATATTCACATCGGTGGGCTCGTGGACTAAACGTCAAGTTTGTATAATCTGGTTTGTTGGTGATAGGGGTGGGGATGGGGTTTGGGGATTGGATTCCGTATGGGTGTAGTGAAGATTGGTTGTTTCCCCTAAATTATTTTCCATTCCCCTTCCATGAAAATGGGATTACATTTCCTCTTAACTATAGCTTCCTCATCCTTACGCAACTAGTTGGAAAAAATGCTGATACGTTTTCTCTAAAGCTTACCTTCCTAGTTCCAACCCCATTAGCATAACTAAAATACTTATAGTAACATGAACGGCTAGTAAGTAATACACCGTTTGAAATTGTTCTACCTTCTCCCTCTCAGCAAATAATGGTACGTTTGCTCTCCATTCTACCTTCCTCATCCCTACCATATTAGCACAATTAAATACACAGCTAGGGAAAAAATTCTACATTTTTTTCTATTCTACCCCCACACGAATGATCGTAATTTTTTTCTAAATGATACCTTCAGCATCCCTACCCTATTAGCAGTATTAAAAAACATTGTGAGGGAAGATATTCTAAATTGTTCTCCACTTTCCCTTTACGAAAATGATGGTAAACTTCCTTTAAATTATACCTTCCTCATCTCTACTCTATTATCACAAATAAAGACTCGCTGTGTGGGAGAACCTTATAAAAGGATCTTCACTATCTCTCTACACGCAAATGATGGTACATTTTATCTCAATTATACCTTCCTTACCTTATAAACATAAACAAAAAACATGATGGAGTTATCTCCACTCTCGCGACTGTATGGGATTGGAACAGCCATTCCCCTCCTAAGTAGAACTTACTCTTCCTCCGACCGGTGGTGAGGTTGGCCAGCGAGGACGTGTCTTCAGTCAGCACGGAGGACCTACGCGGCTCGTCCCGTCGAGCTTTACTCCAGAAGCAGAGACTACTGCTAGTCCAGAAGTGTGTCTTCTTCACTTCTTCCTCTCTTCCTCTACCACGCGCCAAGTCCACTGAGGTCTTAGACCCGAGAGTTGTCTCGGGTACCGTGCCCGATAAACTCAACTTAGAGCGTAGACCCATTCCCCGGGGTGGTCTGCGACTCCCTGGTTGCACACAATGTACCAAACAACTTGGTTACGGTTGATGATGATAATAATAATAGTTTAACTACGTGGGTATTTAGAAGATATTTTGCAAAGAGGTTTGTACCTTAACTTGACGCACCTAAGCCCTTTCACACTTAGACTCCAATGTGACAAATAGAAAGAGAGGGAAGAAAATGAGCATTTTACCCTGCGAGGACTTTTTACCTTCTGCTGATAACGCTTCCCCTCTTCCTCTCACGAGTATATACACTCGCTCTACTATTTGCGGCTGGACAAAAATTGACTCGTAATAAACCTTTTTCTGGTTTACTATACTAGATATACATAGACTGGCCTGCTGAAGACTGGGATGTAGGGGTTCGAATCCCAGTCGGGTCTACTGAGGATGATTTTTCCTAAATTTTTTCCCACTCTTCTTCCACTCAATCGTGGGTAGATTATCTCTGAGATGTTTTCTTCCTCATCCCAATCTTATTTGAGTAATTATCATATATGCTTATAACCTGAACAGGAAGTAAGACGCGGTGATAAAACCAAGATATCTGTTATTTAACATATATTTTTTGGACATACTAGTTCAACACATGACTTACAATCTTACTTAATTATAGAACAGATTTAACACCTAGTTCTAGACCATTGATTTTTCACTGTATTAGGAAGCCCCATTTTCATCAACGATCTTTTTTTTTTCATACCAGGCATCGCACTCGTTTCGCTTAGCTTAAAATATTTATACGCACTACTGGGCCAAAGTATCGAACTTCCGTTTATGAAATAAAGCTTACCTGTAAAATATTATTGCTAACAAATACAGTTTAAAATTAAGAGGAATATTATGTTATTTCGAACGCTAGATTAGATTACATTTCGCTGTCACAATCCACTTTGATATTCCTTTCAGACCACAAAAAACTACACTTAAAAGGCATTCCAATTGTGCAAAACTGAATTCAAAAAGGTTATATTTGTAGTTAGAAAATCATTAATAAAGTTTTGAATTTGTCTCCAAAATGTTCACGTATTTTATGGAAAATATTTTCAATTTCCAACTATTTAAATACGTTTAAATTGTGTGAATTTATCCATAAAGTAAAGAATGCAATGAACTATGCGAAGCACAAAAACACAATATGTATACATATATTAATTCCTGAATAACTTCTAGAACTTGTGAATTTTGTATGACAATTTTCATTTGTCCTAAAGTACAACACTACTATCTAACTCACCGATAGTTGCAAAGCTTATGGCTACGTTCAAATTTAATCTCCTTTTTTGACGTCAATATCTCAGTTGTCAAAGAGAGATAAAGTACGTAGCGTGAACAAAAGTTTGGTTGTTTCTTTTCCTCTCTTTTTTTTTTTTTTTTT
>CABEEJ010004711.1:0-22373 GCA_901482245.1 Timema douglasi | reverse complement strand
TTTTTTTTTTTTTTTTTTTTTTTACAATTTATGGACTTATCTTTAAGAGATAAAGGTTTAAAGGATGTTCAGATTATATAGTTGATTGTCTTGCTATAGTCTGTATGTAGTCTCAGATTTCGAAATATTGTCATTTCAGGGATTAGTTTGAAATACCACCCAATTTAATTGCATGTATAATCACATAATCAAATATTGTCACACATAGGGAATCCTAAAAGAAAAATCAGTCATCAGTAAACTACCTTTAATGTGAGGGTTAGAATCGAAATGTCATAAACAGCCCGGAGGTATGCCAATATAATAACTAAATATCAGTATTGAAATAAAAAAATTGTTACGGCTATAAGCCCAGAGAGACAGAGTAAGACATGGGGACAGACATAATTGTAGGACCAAGTTTTGAGGGTTCATTGGCTCATAACACATCAAGCAATATCCATAATACTTTCAAGGTGGAAAATGTTCACGATTTCAATACTTTCTGTATATTATAAATTAAGTCAACAAACTAAGGTTTGGTTTGATGTGATTTCTCTTCATCTGGGGCTGAGCATATACTTAGCCCATCGGCTGGTTAGTGCTGCATGTACCATCTGGTAGAAATCCCGTTTACTGGGTGTAATTTAGGAAGTGTGGTGAAAACCCGTTACCATCCATATTGAATTTCTATGAGCTAACGCAAAGAGTCTACCAATTTTGACAGGAAAGGTATTTTCACATGCCTTCCAGGGTTCTTACATACCACAATCGACATGGGACCAACGGATTTACTTCCCCTCCGAAGGAAATTGTGCTACTGATTTGTATCGTTAAAGTAAGATCCGTTAACTCAAGCTAGGTTTGAACCCAGAAACATCGGGTGCTGAGTTGAACACTTTACACCAAGACCACCGAGTTCAAAAAGGACTATATATAACAGCTATTATATTGCATTTAAAAAATATATATTAAGAGTATTTTGTTTGAGCTTCAAGTCTTACTATACCCAAATTTTCTTACGAATGACCATTTCTTACAGCTATAAAATGCTACAATATCTACTTTTACGTACTTTTCGTCAACTCATTTGATCTTCAGCCGTCACTTTTAACCTATAAAATAACGCTAATAATAAAGTATACTCGTAATGCTATCAATGAATGCAAACAAAAGAGTTTGAATTTTTTTAAGAGGTGGTCTAAATGTCCATTACTAAGAAAATTAAGGTATATATTCTCAAGCTAGCTGCATATTTATACTAATGATGTGGGGATGATAATGGTATAAATTTAGAGGAAATGTACCTACATATACATGGAAAGAAGTTGGGAAGTTATTTAAGGGATAATCAGCTTAGTATTGTAAACCTATTGTAAAAATAATTAAATATTTTAGGAAGAGTAATGGGAAAATCAGCCAAGAAGTTTAACAGTCAATAACAAAGTTTGTTTGTTTTATTTAGGGTAAAATAGAAGGTAAATACATAATTAGAACAAAATATAACAATATGGCGTGAAGCGCTTATCATCTCAGATTTAAATAACTCTGCTGAGATAAAGGAATTAATTGACATTACAATATCTGAAAATAGTAAAGAAACATATAGCTATAAATTGGTTGTCAGTACAACAGTAATATTAATCGTCATCATGGGAGTCTAACGTTCCTTCGGTTTGAGCATTAATTGCAAACAACGATACTACATCACAACCCCTAACACCCATCTAAATTTAGGCAGTAATAAGAAAAACAAATACGCACCTTTAGATCTAAAGAAATAAACATAACGTTGAACCAAAATAATAGAAGGAATAAGACGTTAGGCCAAGCCTCAAACATTGATACCCCCCTCCCCCCCCCCTTAATATCTATAAGGTGAAGGAGACTGTAAATCAGGCAAGAGTGTTACCTGGTTGAACAAAATAAATGTTATTGTAACAAAAACAATAATAGAATAATACAAACATTAAACTGTGCGTGAAGCGCACCTCTCCGTTCACCAACGGAGCCAACAAGATCACAAAGTAAACAAACTCGTAACCTCCCCAAGACGGTTACCAAACAACACTAAATGAATCCTATCAACAATGTACAGTCCAGGATCTCAATATTATGGACTTTAGTTCCTTGGCTGCTTCACTTACTGGAATAGTTCCCAGAACAAGAGGATAGGTATAACTGCAACTCCCGCGCAACAGTTATCCAGCCTAGTATAGACATTATGTTTTCTAAAGACGCTCGTAACAAACGTGACGTCATTGTAACCCTGCAAGTCCCCAATGTAACAGTAGACTAAGTAACACATCAACCCTCGGTATTTGACTCGATAAACAAAGTCGAGTTCAAATACCGCTAAACTCATTATGTGAACACAAGGCGGGTTTTGAACCCGGGACCACAGACAAACTCTGGGCGCTCTGGTCATAAACCAGTATTTACGAAAAAATATATATATTACAAGAAAGATTGGGCTCAGACCCCAAATTTAGGCGGTGACGAAAGGCGACGGTCTCACTACATGCCGCGGTAAGCGCATAGCATTTGCAAGTTTAAATATTAAAATAAATTAGTTATAAAATCCAAATGATAATTTTGACAGAATTCCCCCCATGACGCCGAAACAGTAATTTTGATATGTAAGATAATATTCCCCAAGACCTAGATCGCCGTCCTCACATCTTATCCACAAGCCGGTGGGGTAGTAAGTGAAGTCATGATCCCGGCATAGCAGATATATATACAAAACATAATTCTAAGAGAGGGGGGAGGACCGAAGGAATAGGAAGGCTGTAGAACATCACAATCTAAGGACAGGGGTGGTTCCAGAACAATATAGAAGCGCCTCGACGCTACGCGTGGCCGGATGCGGAACTCTTCTTTCTTTTTTCTTCGGCTGGCTGGACACGTGTTCGAACTTCGCTGTGGGCTGGCTCGGGTGTGGCGTTCAGTCTGTTAGTCGTATCTTCCGAGAGCGGAGGCCGGTGATCGAGTTTGTGCCGTGTGTTGACCTTCCGAGAGCGGGATCCCCGAGTTGGTGAGTGTTGACCCATTGTTATTACATGTAAGTCGTTACAACATAACACACAGTGCCTTGTACTCTAAGTAAAATAGATAACTAGATAACCCCATATACACTAAATATGCAAACGATAACAATAAAGGACCGGTGGTAAGCCCGAGACGCAAAGTTCGCCAAAGCGTGGCCGAAAATATATACATAAAATTAAATATACATCATGTATATCTAACAAAATGGAATTGTACAATTAGAATGAATTAAACCTCGAATGAGGGGAGATAAAGCAAGCGCATTCGCAATGACCTGCGCGAAACATTTCATAGTTCTAAGTTTAAATAGATATAAGTCCCAAACAATAATTTAGACAAGAAATCCCCCCTTACGCCAAAAATGGAATTTTGAACATTAAATAAATCACGGCCCCTTGTCGCCGTCCTCGCCTAGGTGAGTCGATGGTATAATAAGTGACCAATGAAAACCCGCGCGTCCCAATATATACTCATTATTGTATCCACAGAAAGAAGGGGAAAGGGAAGGAGGGGGTAAGTCGATAGAACAAACATGACATCAGAGGATGGATCTGGCAACAGTTAGATTATTCCAGATGGCCATAGTGGCGGAAGTCATAACTTAGTCTGGCTGCATGGAACCTCACTCGTTTCCGGCCGGCCGCGGATCGAGCCCCGAGCAGTCAGTTGCTCGAAAGCTCCGCTCAGTCAGTTGTGCCAGTTGGAGAGTGGAGGTTAGAGCTCGTGCTCTTGTGTTGGAGTTCATCACGGGTGGTGGGTGAGTGTCGGCCCATTTGATATAACATTAACTTGTAACTCGTTACAATATATATATCTGTCAGGGATTAGAACTCTCGACCAGCCCATCAGTGACAAACGAAATAATACAAGACTGATACCTTTATTCACGCGTACAACGGTACGGGTGGGTAAAAATGTTAGAGTATCATTATTGAGTTCTAAAAGCAAATAAGCACAAGAAAATTAGTCCATAAGCTGCACTCCCACTTAGCTCGTATCTATTCAAACCTTGATATTTATTTCCATGTGGGCACCACCTACTTAAATGCAAATACTCTCACATTTCTATATTTCTAATGAAAATGGTAGTTCTGAAACTTCAAAACCACCTCAAACATTGAGTGACCCTGATAAAAAAAAACTGTATTTGTTTGAGGAAGACTATATCTATAAAGCGTCCACGCTATGAAAGGTGGTATCTGACAATCTAGCAGAAGGTTCTTTATTGAAAACATTGACAGAAAGTGACTAATGTCAACCTATTGGGAAATAATTCTGATTTGCTTACTAATACTATGTTATCAATAAAAAAAAAGTGTCATCAAACCAGTCTAATAATACTTACCCGAGGATTACTGTTTAATTGGCGTTTTCGTAACTTTATGAAAGAATAAAATATATTAATAAACCTATTAGGTTTTTGTTTTGTGGTTGTGGCAAGAAGATAAATTATAGTACATGAAATAATAAATTAAAAAGTATTATATTCACACTTGTATTACAACTGGTCACCAAAATTTAAAAAATGTTTTTAAAACTTAGAGAGAGAGAGAGATTCATTCAAAAGAAAACTTTTTATTCTGTAAACAGCGCATGAACATACGGTTTGACCCGCCTCGATGGCGTGGTTGGCTAACGCGCTAGTCGTGTTGGATTCGACTGCCGAGGACAGGTAGATCGAGGTTCGAATCTTGGTTGGGTGAACTGGGGGTGGATTTTCCTAAATAGTTTTCACTCTCCCTCCACGCAAATGTGGGCTCACTGCCTCTAAAATTCAACCTTCCCAATTCCTAATCCATTAGCGTAATTAGTACTTAGGCATATAACCCGAACGGGTATTAGGACGTAGTGCTAAATTATTATTTTTTAAAACACTGTTTTTATGACGTCATCAACCGTCTTTGTTTCGGTTGGTTCACAATCTTGATTTCAGAAGAATACGCCACATTTTAGAAGCTCCCTTTTGAAGATAAACATCCGAACCGTTTTCATAAGTTCCTTTTTCAATAATGTAAAGATAGCTAGTAATAAAAAAAACACCGTGTTTGTTTGTATGAATGTTTTTACTGCTAAAGGTGACAACTCAACAGTTTTGGTCTTGCAGATCACGTGGTTTGGCGAATGGCTGTCAGATATCACTTCTCCCGCCGTGATTGCCTTGTGTGTTTCTAACTACAGTAGCCCCCATGGCTTTTTTGGTGCTGACTGACAGCTCACAGCTTTGAAAAGTTACCAGGCCAAATTATGTATCCCTACGCCGAACCATATGATTTTCAAAAACATGTGTCTAGCAGCTGTCAGTTCTGACAGTCAAATTTTAGGTATATACCTAAATGTCGACTGTCAGAAGTCAGCTGTGAGCTGTCAGTCAGCAACAAATAAGTCATGGGGCTACTGTATTCACCGTAATCTCGATTGTTCGATCCTCGAAAGTTTGAAGTTTGGTTTGGTTAGATCCGAGTCGGTTGACAGACAAATCAAATGTTTGAAATATAGTTGTTTGCAATGAAATGTAAGGTGGTGTCGGTTGATAATGGATTTTCGAGAATTAATCCCTCCTCCGGCACCTTTGGGTGTCTAAAAATAGGGTGTTAAGTTATAACTTTAGTAATACCATCTTTGTCGAGTTTGTTTACTGAATCCGTTTATACTGTACAGTCGTAAGAATTTATTCAATATTTCCTAATTTATAAACTTCTATTATTCTAATCTATATCTAATCTGTCCTTTTTCTGCCTTAACTTCACACTTGACTTAAACTTTTAAATTTGAATAATATTAATTTAATGTTTTCTTAACTCTTTCATATTATGATGGAAATATAGTGACGTTCTCTAATTGTCAATCCATTCTAATTTCTACTCGATCTATGGTTTTTATATCTTTTATACCAGTTGATCTTTGTACTTTATATTAAACTCCTAATTTCAAAATCTGTTCCACAATGAATTCTATTATTACATTTAGAAGTTGTTTCCTTACTATATTTCTTTCTGTTTTTTAAAACTACTATGGTTTTTTTCACGGTTGTGGCAGCAAGAGAGATGATATTACCTGAAATAATAAATTAAAAAGTTTTATATTCACACTTGTATCCTTTTATAACTGGCCCCCAAAATAAGTGTTTTTATAGCGTTGAAAAAGAGCCATCAAAAAATATTAATTTCAAAATAAAAAGTTTTTTATTTTGTAAACACATGCGCATGAAAACAACCGAAAACAGTGTATATGACGTCATCAAACACCCTAAAATCATCCTATTCACATTCTTAAGTTTTGAAGATAACGTATCCTTTTAGAATCTATCATTTTTAAGGAATTTCAAAGGGAACTACAAACGCCGCTTCTACAAAAAGAAAAAAACCAAGCGGTTATTTTAATAAGTTCATCTTTCAATAATTTTTTAAGACACACATTTAAACGAAAGAAATAATCAAGTTCGTATTTCAATAATTTTAAAACACTTAAACAGTTAAACGAAAGAAATAACTAGAAACAAACAGTTTGATGTGAAAGTTTTAACTGCGATGTGTTTATTTTTAGTGACCTTTATTAAAATGTAATTTAGCTCTTAGCTACTATTCCCAAAAAGGAAAAACAAACTTCTAGGTAACAATAATTTTACTTTCATATAAAAAAAATGGATACATTGTATTATATAAAACGAGTTAATATAACCATAGATAGCTCTTCAGAGTCTGTTAAGAAAAGAAAACATTTGAAACAAATCTATACTCAGGTCAAAGTCGTGGCTGCACTGAGCTGAGTACACACGCAGCGTTAAGAGCGGTTTGTCGAAATTTAGAATTTATAACAATCAAAACCTGAGCACAAAGCCCCCTTAAGTTAATATAACCAGCTCTAGCGAAACTTGTCCTGTAGAACATCAAAAGGGAACATTTTCCCCATTAAGTCCAAGCAAGAACAATGTTGGCAATTATAGCTAAATGCAAACCAACTCCTTAAAGTGCATGCGTGAAGTGCAAGAAATAAAACGTGGAAAGTCATAACTTAATGCAAAATGTCTACTTTATGTCCAAGCGTGAAGCGCAAGAAAAATGCATTTGTCCAGTCATAATTAAATCCAAACAGTCTTCTAAATGTACTCGCGGGAAGCACATGAGATTATAACCCCATGCAAGTTGACCCCTTAATACAAAGGTATTATCTAGCCTCTATGTTCTCGCCTTCTGGCATCGTGGAGCATGAAGTGTAAACAAGAGATAAACCACCTTAAAGCGGTGTTTACATTTACAATGACGTAGAACCACGGCTAAACTTGAGAATGAGGCGTGAAAAAGAACCGTGATCAAGCCGTGGTCATACGTCTATTAACCATGTCTCGTTCTCGCTTCTGCAATGTGTACAATAGGGTGAAAGAAGCGTATTATACGACTCAACAGTTCGGCTTCAAACGCAGTCATGGAAGGATTGTCGCTGATGTGCGGTAACGTTGCAGATGTATTCATGGACGAGTTATTACGTACTTCGGTTGAAAAAGGCCTTAAAGGATATCGAAGAGAAAGGAGATGGTGGGTTTGAGGCTGGTTAGCCAGAAGAGAAGCGATGGGTCTGTCAAGATCTCTTTCAAATGAACTTAGAGAAAATCCAGAGGATTATAAAGAGATTTTGAGAATGATTCCAGACTATGACTATTAATTGTTATAAAAAGTGTATCCTCATATTGTGAAGATGGACACAACTTGTAGAATTGCTGTACCACCAACACTTAAATTAGAAGTGACCCTACGGTACTTAGCAACTGGAGATAGCTTTAAGAGCCTGGAGTTTTTGTTTCGAATGCCCAAAACAACGATCAGTAAGCTCGCTCCAGAGACATTGAAAGCAATTAAATTGGTTTTGAAATAGTATTTTCAGGTACGTACACTGTGTTTATTTATTAACCCAATATTTTACTTGATATAAATTATATTTGTACAAACAAATTACATTAAAAAAATTCGCTCAGTATTGTTATTAATTATAGACTGCCAGTCAAATTCTCCGCTGCCATGCTGTGTTTCTTCTTGCATATTCTTTTCTTCAACACTCCCATGACTGCACGATTCGTACGGAGATAAAGGGTTGAGGCAAAAGAGACATTTGAAGAGACTGAATAGTAGGGTGATGAGCCAGACATATGCTTTAATATGACATTTCTTATCTCATCCTGCATTAGCATGGCTCTTTGGCCTCCCGTTACGCGTATATCACTAGCCACATAATACCCAAAATGAGAATATATGTCATGTATCTTTGAAACCATGAATGCTGCTAGTTGTGAGACTTTGTTTAGTTTGTCCACAGCTGTAAAAAAAAAAATTCCTTGTTTGAAACTGTGGTCTTCTGAGGAGGGATGTAGCTTTTCCTTTTTATTCCAACAATTTTATTCAATTTTCTTATTCCACCACTCACTGATGGTTCGGCGCTGTTTTCTCTAATGTCAGAATTAACGTTTTCTTCTTCTTCTTGGCTGGAATAAGTTTCATCTTCATTAGAATTGATCAGATACCGTTTTGGTTGATTTTCTAAGGTGGGTATACTAACATCGTCCTCATCCTCCTGAAGTTCTGAATTCACTTCTATCTTTATTAGGGGTTTTCCGCTTCAAAATCTGAAATAATAAAAATAAATTATCTACATTAAACAATACATCATGATAAACACAGTAATACTACAATATACAGTAGACTTTCGATTATCCTTAGGGATAGGGTTATAAAAAAAAGAGTCTGATAATCTCTGCAAGAAATAAATCTAAAAATACAACAACAAAAACAGTAAAAATTACCATTTAATTTAAAGTATGAGAGTAAAGCAGTATCTTTTATCCCCCTGCTCACTTTTTTTATTTTCTAGCACTTACCTAGTATAACTTAGTTGGATGAAAATTTATTTTTAACGTTTTATATACTTAATATTTCGAGACATTATTTAAAATAACTGAATATTTGGATAATGGAGAGTAGACCGTATTATATTATTTGGATGTGGTTTCTTTCAGATCTCCAAAAACAAGGAGCAATGGTCCGCGTTGGAGGAAGGTTTTAACCAAAGATGGGATATTCCTGGGTGCGGAGGGGCATGGGATAGGAAACACGTGGCAATATTTAATTCACCCAAAAGTGGTTCATTATACTACAACTACAAACATTTCTACAGTATCATTCTGATATCTTTGGTTGATCATTATTGTTTTACGTATTTTGATGTAGGAGTTAATGGCAGGTGTGCTGTTGGTGGTGTTTGGAACTGATGTTTACTTGCTCGTGCCATTGAAATGAATTGGATTGACTTGCCTCCTAACTCTGCAATAGTAGGAGATGATGCATTTCCGCTAGAAGCATACTTGATGACACCATACAAGAAAGTTAATCTATCTAATGAAGAACGGATCTGCTATTATCGATTTAGCCGTGCACGACGAGTATCAGAAAATGCTTTTGGTATTTTAGTTAGTCGTTTCCAAGTCCTCAAGAAACCAATTTCACTAAAGAATGTATAAACCGTGGACGATTTGGTTTTAGTCTATCGCATATTGCATAACTGGCTGAAAAAAATGAATCCTATATTCCGTTCACGATAGGTTTTTATCTGGATGACAGTTCGAAAATTATAAGTTTAGGTTTTGGGTTGCCAACAGTTTTAAAAGATCACAGTTTTGTTATAAATGTAAAGATCTTTAATTAGCTGTTATATATTACATTTAAAATAACGTAAACTTAAATTTTCTCATAATATTTCATTTTTTTAAATAAATTCTTTTATCCGACTCGAAACAATATTTTAAACCTAATTAAAAGTACTTATTTTTTGTTTTGGAACGTTATTGATTATGTTTAATATAGTGCACGCATCAATACCTTTTAATACAGGCATCGTATTTACTTGGAAAAGAAAAAATTGTTGTCATTTTTTTTACATACAATAAATGATTATTTATGATTATTTTATCTTATTTTGAAATATTTAACTGAATAAAATATTTTTATCAACTGCGTGCCTGCAACATTGTAAAAAACTTGTTTACCGTTATGTTCAATAATTTGGTTTAGATTCGTCAGTCACCATCTTGAAGCTATGTTCGTTAGAAGTTTTTGTGAAAGTGGTGTGAATATTTTTTTTAAGGGGAATAAAACTATAAATAATCTTTGTGTCCGACCTCAAATAAATATATAAATAATATCGGCCTAAATTACTGTGGTTATTATTATTATTATTAGCACCGCGTCTTACTACCTGTTCGGGTTATACGCACTTACGCTAATGTGTAATGGTAGGGTGATTGTGAGATGAAATGGAGGACCTACAGTTTAACGTGGAATCCGAACGACGGTGGAGGCCTGGCATTCCCCACATTCACAAGATGTCTTGTCAGAGGAGAAGGAAGGGTTTGGCAATCAGATAAATCTGTGCCGGGACCGGGGATTGAACCCCGGCCGCCAGCACAGAAGTCTGACACCTGACACCTTACCCCTAGACCACCAGGTCACCTCTAACAATAATAAACATGAATAATGACACGAGAAACATGAATGAACAAAAAATAGTTAACACCAGCCCCGAGGGGCTCTCGAAAACATACTCTACATTGAAACATATAACACAAGTAGACAAGATATGGCGCCCTGGCGGGCTGAATAATACCATCGTTGGGTTAGGGGCGGGAAAATATATTTTAAAAAAACACCCCGCAGCACATGAAGGGTCGCCAGGACCTTAAAATATACACAAAGTACAAAGGAGAGAGGGACGGAGAGGAAACAGAAGAATAGAAACAAGAAATAGAGGGAAATAGAAGGGATAACGCGATGAGAGGCTCGGCCCCGGTCGGAGGAGCCGCCGGGGTCGGTCAGGGACAAATAGTGGTACGCCACTAGGGCTACGCTAAAGAAGGGGAGAAATAAAAATTATTGCACTGGCGGGAACGAAAATTCCACCCGTGGATTGTGGGAGGACAAGGTGATCTAGTGATAGGCCGAAGGACGGAAACGGGGTGAGGGGGTGCGGAGAAACACATGAAAACGGGTGGGGGAACATCGAGAGAGAAGGGGGGAGCGAAAAAAGAGGGCCGGACACCGAACCGGCCGACCTCGGTTCGACGACCGGTCAGCGCACGTTTAATTATAGAGTGAGGCTCCGGGGTCGGTCGGCAGGACGAGGAGTTTCTCCGCCAGACTTACATGTGATTTCCACACGTAGACCCGGTGGAGAATTGAAACAAAAATTTTACCAGTGGGCGTTTTTCCCTTTCTGGTGGTGACATATATCAACTGAGGGAAAACAAAAAAAATTTATATGAGAATGATTATAGTCTTACTACCCAGCCCCGAGGGGCGGACTATAGTTACCTTAGTAATTTTATGGGGGAATTTTTGCGGGGATGGAACCAGGGTTGAGCAAAGTGATAGGACTGGCAGAGGAAGGAACAGTTTTAGATCACTGGGAGACTAGACGGGGATACCCCGGCCCTCAGTTCGAGGACCGGTTAGGGAACAATTGATCTTTATTATGAGGACGGACACAAAAACAAGACATTGAGATACAGATAACATATACATTAAATTATATTTACAATGAACCACGCCTCATCTCTTCCTTCTGAGTGAGGCGAGTGTAAAAGTCAGCTAAGCCACTTAGCCAAAGTGATAGATGTCAGCTGTTGGCGTAGTGATATATTAGGGATTACTTCTAGTAACATTTCAAGCTGTCATCCACGTAAACTTAGCTCGTGAATGACTTATACATACATTGCTCCTAACAACGTAGATCACGAAGATAATGGCCATTTGATTAAGGGGTCGTGGCAAGCAGATATACAAAACTGTATACATGATCTTCAGTGAACCAGAGTCCAACACGCAAGCATACATGCAGAGAGAAATCGAAATGATTATTGTCAGTACTTCAGCGGAGATGGAGCTGCAAGCCACCGAAGCGGGTCTGGTCCCTGTTGATGATGGCATTGAGCGTCCACTTCAATGGCAGTCGTTTTCGTGTACAAGAAGTTTTACAGTTTGCAGTTTATTTCTAAATTATGTTTTGATTCTTTCTTATGTAATTTATTATTCATTTTACAATCATTAGTTATACATTGGGGAACAACAAAACAAAATGATACAAAAAAAAAATTCTCCAACCCGTCTGGGTTCACGAAAATTAATTATGTTTGATAATAAAATATGTTTTTTCTGTTTCTGTATCCCCAAATAGGGTGCACTATCAACATATACGTAGAAGGGAGACAGTCTGCCCCCTACACATCACATACGGCCCGGTCGGCCTAGGTCGGTGTTTGCACTTACACTTATGCACACGCCATTCTTCCCACTATCTCGGCCTGTCGGCCGGCATCACCCGCTATCTGGCCTCCCCTCCCAGTCTCACACGACTAGAAGGGGGGTCACGACTCCCCAGGTTCGACTCCGAGGTCACCTTCCGACGTCGACGAAGGGGTTCACAACGCCGTCCTTTATCCGGCGGTAGGGACGGCCAGGAGCGTCGTAATCGCCGATGCCCCTGACGATCATGTTGGAGCTGGCCTGCGCCCGACTGAAAAACCTCTCCGCCAGACCGCGGATACGGCTGTCCAAGGAGGGGAGGCCTGACACGGTCAGGAGAACGCGGTTTGGGACGCGGGGCGGAGCCCCGAGGATCAAGCGAAGGAACCGGTGGTATACAGAACGGAAATGATTGTATCTGTATCTAGGTAAATAGGAAAAGACGGGAGCGGAATAGAGCAGGACGGACATCACACAGAGCAGAAAAAGTCTGATCTTGTGGCCGTATTCCAGCGGACTGACCGGGCGCAAAAGTGGAGCCAGCTTCAACATGACGCTCCTGGCCCTCCCCGCCGCAGAACGAAGGTGCGGGTCCCAACTGCATTTCGCGTCCAGGGTCACCCCCAGCCACCGGACCGACGGTGACCACTGGACTGCGGTACCCTCCACGCGAAGTGGCTGCAGGGGGCCCGTTCCCCGACGCGTGAACAAAATAGCTTGCGTCTTGGTGGATTGGATGGCGAGGGATCGGGTCCGAAGGTAGGCCAACAGTCCCCGCAACGCGAAGGTAAGCTTGGCCCAGACGACCTTAGCGTCCGGGGACTGCGCCAGGAGGGCTGTGTCGTCCGCGAACTGGAAGAGAGCCGTTCCGTGCGGGACGGGCATGTCCCGCACGAACAGGGAATAGAGGATCGGGGAAAGGCAGGAGCCCTGGGGGACTCCCGCCAGAATCGGTCGTGGGGACGAGAGGGCTCCCTCGACTCCCACT
The DNA here is from genome assembly GCA_901482245.1 of Timema douglasi. NCBI lineage: Eukaryota > Metazoa > Arthropoda > Insecta > Phasmatodea > Timematidae > Timema > Timema douglasi. The sequence goes on along the minus strand of CABEEJ010004711.1, from coordinate 9,074 downwards.
CTGAAGGAGCGGTCGGCGAGGAAGGACTCGAGGAGACGGAGAATCGGAGGCGGGATACCCGCCCCGGCAAGAGCGGTGAGAAGCCCGCGGTGGCTGACGCTGTCGAACGCCCCTTTGACGTCCAACACCACGAACCCCGTCCGGGCCCCGGCGTTGAACGCGCCGGTCACAAGGTCGACTACCTTGGCGACCGCGTGGGTCGTCGACAGCCCCTTCCGAAAGCCGAATTGGTGATCCGGCAGGAGGGGGTTCACCTCCAGCCAGGCCTCCAATCTGGCCAGGATCATTCTCTCCGCCACCTTGCCGACGCAAGAAAGGAGGGAGATGGGTCTGTAGGAAGCCGGGTAGGCGGGGGGCTTCCCCGGCTTATGGCTCGGAACGACGTACGCCGCCTTCCACTGGTCCGGAAAGTAGAGCAGTGTCAGGACAGCGTTGAGGATACGGAGGAGAAGTACGAACGCCTTGCGGGGTAGGTGAGTGAGGAGGAGGGGGGAAACCCGATCGAGCCCTGGGGCCGAAGAGGTTTTCAGCCTCGCCAGGGCCCGGGACAGCTCGCGGGGGGTGACGAGTCGAAGGTCCGGGTAGGGAGGGTGACCCTCGACCGGGGGGAGGAAGGGATGATCGGGGGGCTCTACCGCAGCAGGCTCCGGATCTCTCGCCGGTGAGCCCGGTCGTCACGCGAAGCTGGCCTCGAACGCCACCGCCAAGGCCTCCGCTCGGTCCGAAGCGGCGGACGCCAAACCGCCCGCCACGCGCAACTCCGGGATAAGATCAGGCCTGTGACGCATTCCCTTCAGATGGCGCCACAGGGAGAGATCCTCGGTGTCTAGGTTATGATTCTTACCATAGTATAAAATCCAACATCACAGATGCACGATAGCCGAATGTGTCAAAGGGAACATCACCCTTAATGCTTCAGTATAAAGAGTTGGGACACATTTATTAAACAGACAAGCCTGAGAACCAACCATTTTAATGCACCCATTTACATATAAATAAACTTTTGGTGACACATCAAAAAAGTTTGTTCGACACCTACAATTTGTGTACCCCCGCCGGATACGGATGACCCGGGAGGTAGTCTGTGGCGTTGAGGAGCGAGCGCTTCTGGCCATGGCCTAAGGCCGGCTTCATCAGGACGCGGCTCTGGTGCTCCGCGGGACCTCCCGGCTGGCGCTCAGTCCAGCCCGACTGCGTGTGTATGTGTGTGTGTGCGCGTTTTCCACTTTCGTTTCGTGCTTATATGTCTGCCGCCAACCCCACCATTTGTCATTGTGGGTTGGCCATTTTCAAGTAAAACAGTCAAATCCTACTAAGGACATTATTCAACAGAAACATTACTATTACAATTTTTTTCATATCTTTATGTTTTCCGACGTTTCTTGTTCCCTTCCACTGTTTTCCGTCTGTCCCTCTCCTCTGTACGTTGTACGTTTTGCCATGGTCCCGGCGACCCGCTATGAGCGATGGGGTGGGTTTTTTGAATAATTTTCCCACCCCAATTTTCAGCCCGCAAGGGTGCCAATACCTTTCATGGTGTGATTGTACGTATCCCTATGTCGTGTTCGTTTTCGAGAGCCCTACGGGGCTGGTGTTAATGTTTGTCCCTCTATGTTTCTCGTGTTTTATTCAGGTCTTTATATATATATATATATATATATATGTTTATATATATATATGTTTAATTGAAAAATAAAATCAAACAAACAATTTGTGTACCCTATGGCCAACTTTGAATCAGCCCGCCAGGGTGACATATGATTTTCTTTTTTGGTGTTTATCTGTTGTTTCTGTATCGTTTGACCTTCGAGAGCCCCTTCAGGGCTGAAGATCGTCGTCTTGTATCTTTTATATTCAATGTTTTATACATGTCAAATGTCCAATTTTAGTGTTAAAAAAATCAAAACCCAAACAAACAATGTGTGTACCACTGACTTAAGAACATGTTGATACCATTCGTCTCTATTCCATCTTGAGATATATTTTGAAACTACGGGATATTTTTGGACTTCTGAAACGTGTAACAGATCTTAATAGTCGGCTTCTTTAAGGGGAGTTGTAAGAAGAGACAAGAAAAGGTCAAAACAGTTTAATTTTCTACTGTCCGAAAACTTCATTAGCTCAGTCTATAACATATTTGTCTACTTAAATAAAGGTCCCGGCATGGCCGAAAAAAATTATCGTTGGTGAAATGTGGGTTTTCCCTTTCACGGTAATTAATTAACGGCTGGGGGGCTGGATGTTGTGCCTGTACGATATTTAAGTTAGTGTATATATAGGTCGTGTTTTGATATAATCATTCAGTTAGTAATGTGCATGTTAAATACCTCAAATTAATGGTGCTATAAAAAAAACTTCAGATAGTTTCTAGAGGTGTTAAATATTTATAATTTTTCCTTACCTTCAGCAATTAGGGGATTATATTACTATTAAAAAAACACCTTAGATAACTTATATAGGTGTTTAAATATTTAGATTTTTCCTAGCCTCTGGCATTTAGGAGATTATGTTGCCATAGAAAATACTTTAGAGAGCTTTTAGAGGTGTTTAAAATTTAGAATTTGTCCTAGCCAGTTAGTGAATTATTTTGCAATAAAAAAAACCTTCAGATAGCTTCTAGAACTGTTTCTAATTTAGAATGTTTTTTCTATCTTCCAGCAAGGGGGGGATATGCCCACCAAACCCCCATGAAATTATTGGCTGGCTACGGTCTTGGTAAAAGGAATTGAAATGAGATTTAGAGGCATTTAATAGTCATAAATAGTATTAGTCTCCAATGTTTATGGAACTGTGCCTCTTAACTTCCCTTCCCAACTCCCCCCCCCCTCCCTCCGAAATGTAATTCTAAACACAGCCTTGGCAGTTTGCACTCCTTCCCCACCCCCCACAGAAAATGTATGGGTGCATCACTGCTTCATTGTAACAAAGAATCTTATTATCAGATCTACTATTATTGTATCAACCATTCATCCAACTAATGGCACGCTAAAAGTTCCTCAGCAGCNAAATAATAAAGAACGCACAACAATTCGCTTTGTAAGCAAAGTCCATTGTTGATCTTGAAAAAAGAGGTTCGCTCCCATTGTATCCTACCTTGGAATCAAAGATCATTTACAATTGACAAACTGTCACTAACTCTACCCCTACCATAAAAACTTCGACAAAAGTGTCCATAGCTTATAAAAAAAATATCACCATGTCTTAATTATTACTTGGCATATTATACTACTATAAAGCCACATGACTTACTCACCCACTGACATTAATGTTTACCCATTTCCAGATGAGCTAGAAACTTGAAATTTAGAAAACTGATAGATTTTAGCCTGTAACTGACGGGAAAATTCCAAAAAGTTAAAAAAAAAAATTAACCCCCGAAAAAATTCAAAATGTCTGTGTGGACCTTTCTCTGGAGGTGCCTTGTGGCTAAACGGTAGGACCTATCAAAATACGGCTTTGGAACTACGTTAGTTTACACCCACTTGCAAAGACGTATATAATTACATACACACATGTATTATGATATGTATAAACAGTTTAGAAACTTTTTTTAAAATATATCCATGAACGCACGTGTGTACTAATAATGACGCAGCTGTAATTACGAACGTGTACAACAGATTGCATACCATTGTGCAGGTATATCACAGCAGGTGTTCAAAACTCCCTCCCTGACTTTTGGTCACAACAGTCGGCTACATTTGACGTGGGCAACGTTGCTCACGGCCGGGCACTACTGCCCACCAAATAGTATGCAGCCTGTTGTGCACGTTCGTACTTACAGCTGCGTACTCCTAGCGTTGCTGCATCTAATTTCAGCTTTCATTTAATGGTGGAAGATGACATTTCTGATCATTCCTTTTCAAGTTTGTGAATGTTTGGAATGCCAGGCTTCCGCCGTGGTTCGGATCCCATGTTAAACTGTAGGTCCTCCATTTCATATCACAATCACCCTACAATCACACATTAGTGTAAGTCGGGGTTCAATCCTCGGTTACGGCACAGATTTATCTGATTACCAAACCCTTCCTTCACCTCTGACAAGACATCTTGTGAATGTGAGGAGTGCCAGGCTTCCGCCGTGGTTCGGATTCCACGTTAAAATGTAGGTCCTCCGTTTCATATCACAATCACCCTACCATTACACATTAGCGTAAGTGCGTATAACCCGAACGGGTAGTAAGACGCGGTAATAATAATAATCCTTTCCTCGTATTTTATTTTTATTTCTGCCCACAGATGCTGTGGTTTAAGTTTGTGCAAAGCGTTCAGAAGCACCCTATATATGCAACTTCAATAATTAATATGTTTTAATGATAGAATAGTAACATTTGGTGCACCACATTGTAAGCGTCTCCCTTTTTCAGACGAGAATAAAATACCCATTAGAAATTTGAGCCCGTGATCCAAAAGGATAAATGGTTGTGGCAATAGAAAAACAGCCACAACGTGAAATTTTGCGTTCTGGTCGCTTTTAAAAAGCCACAACGCGTTCTGGCATTCTTAAAAAAGATCACAAAGCGAATTTCATATTATGACTCTTATATAAAATGACCACAACGAGGTTTGGCATTCTTAAAAAAGACCACAAAGCGAATTTCATATGATGACTCTTATATAAAATGACCACAACGCGTTGTGGTCGTTTCCTTTCACAGCCACGACACAATGCCAGACAAATTTTAGCCAATTTTCAGAAAAGATGACATAAAATCCACTCTTTATAGTAATAATCATAGTAGTAATAATAATGGCCTTTATTCATCTAGCGAAGTTAAGGCGTTAGTCTTCTCTTCCGCTTAACCGGTGTTGAATACAACATGCACTATTACATTTATTGTTGAAATACAAACTAATTTTAATAAAAGAATAGTCAAATAAGTAGAAAAACATTCATAAAAGCTCAAGTAGTTTCATTAACATTATTTATTAAAAATATATGTAATATACTTCATTAAGAACAACAGCAAAGCTAATTTATTTTTGTAGGAGCTGTTAGAGTGACACTTAGAACCACACTTGATATTTTTCGAACGACAGTGACAAATTTTAGCCAATTTTCAAAAAAAAAGTGACAGTAAATCCACTCTTTATAAGCGTACTAATTTAATTATTAAAAATATATGTAATATACTTAATTAAGAACAACAGCAAAGCTCATTTATTTTTGCAGGCTTTGTTAGAATGACACTTACCACATTTGATATTTTTCGAACGACATTTGCACGTTTATCGATGCAATACCTCTTACATTTGCCGCTTACAAACCCTTGCTTACTTCCAGATGTTATTATTGAGGCTGACCGAAGAGGATGTGTACTTGAGGGCACATCATATACGTCGATGAAGTTGCTGTTAGCGGTTTTGAACTCATTGCAAGCGTAGAGCCACTCAAGGCCTTCCTTTGTGCTCTACTGATAAAGCCCATAGGAGTTGACATCAGTGACAACTGTCAGGAAATTTTTGAGGGCCAGACGTCCTCGATCAACATATGGCATCCTGACCACAACGTTTGTCCCAATAGCAACTGTTGGAAGTCTTGAGTTGGAGAAAGAAACCATTTTTAGAGCTTGTTGCTCCTGACGAGAGTTTGCACCTTCTCGCTCAATATTAGTTTGATTCCTCCTTGCAAAGAGGTTGAGAGTGACTTTCTGTCCAAAACCCTCACTGTCTTTATACTGTATCCTCCACAAATAGCATGAACAAAGTGGTCACACAATGAACATTTGTGAACGCCTGAAGACTCCTTCTCACAAATCAAACAGTAAACCTTGTTTGTTGTTTCTTCTAAGCTCTCATTGGTTTGATTTTTATCTTCCTCTTTCCCACTATGTTGTCATTTATCCCGCCAAAGTGTTGTTTCCAGAAAATCAAACAGCTCATCCGTCTCGCAGAAATAGAGAATGTTTGAATCATCATTTTATCCTGCACCACATTCAATATTTATCTCTGTATCACCGATCTTCATGACGTCGGTAATGTTTCGAAGTCAGCTATTGGTTATTGTTTCGCAATATATGAACTTCCTTTACTTCCCGTAAAATTTTGTCGTAATGCTCAGTATCAAGAAACAATCCTCTATTATTGCTTGTCTCATTCAACTCATTTACTTTTTTTACTAAAAATATTCTTCACATAATTAACAGACATGGCTGTAAAATGTATCAACTTCCAAGTTTTATCTCTCACTACTGAGCCCTTCGAAAGATTACAAATATGGTACTAGTGTGCATGCCTAAGGTTAACTGAGGGAAGGGATGACGTCAGGGGAACGCTCACGTACTAACAAATGCACTAGTTAATGCCTTGTTTATCATGCATGTATCCCAAGGTTCTTAGACTACAAGGTTGCCTTGGTCCCTATACCTGCAAGCAGGTAGTTTTCTCCCTCTCACCACTCTTTGCGTGACGTCAGCCGGCGACCGTAATGCAGCTTAGTGACAAGGTCTCAGTAGTGAATTTAAATGACTGGCATTCGGGTTCACGGTATTTCATGTAGTTACGATTTAGTTAAAATAATTTCGTTTTAAAAACAAGAGTGAGTTCTGTGTAATAGTGAAATCATTAATCTAAATAAAATTGTTAATAGTTCCCTTGTAGCATTGGGCTACAAGAATTGAAGAGAAACTTGTTTCTTACCCCATTGCACCACTCCCAGCGCCGATGAAGAACACCAACGCGAGAAAATATCAATCACAACTACGCGCACCTGTGGCCTGAATTAGACTGACCTCCAGTGTTATGATATAGTGACAAAGAACTTGAGATTCAAAGAGCTCTAGCGGCAAAGAAACTTTACTCGTCTATGTTCTAGGATAATCTCGAAGCTCTAAGAAACTGTTTTGAAGCTATGGTGTCATGCGCGTATTGTTCCCAGGTATTCCATATGTTGTCCCCCACCCTTTTTCCCGTCATCCATTTTCTCTGGGTTGTGTTGTATATATAGTGGCGGCAAGACATCTTGTCGTCACTCTTGGACTTGGTTATATTTGGGGAAGGAGAAGCTTCGGCTTCAGATTGTTAAAATGTAAGGTCTAAGTTATCTTTGAAAATTTTAATATATTTTCCCTATATTTAAAATTTGTGTTACATATTTAAAAATTCTCTTTAGGTCATTTCTTAAATCCTTTAAATAAAAGTAAGATCTGTTTTTTATTTTCTACGTGGTTAATTTTGTAACTTAGTAGGGTCAATAATATCGATTGTTGAGATAATGTCGATTTAATTACTAGCTCTGGGAGGAATCGATAATTGAACTTGGGATATTGTCGATATCTTTAACTTTGTGAAATAATAATGTCATTATTGAATTTTATTAGTTACATACTTGATATTTTAACATTTTGTAAATATTTGGAACTTATTAACTGGGCTTAAATTTACATAATGCGTAGAATGATCTTATTTTACTATAAAATCGTTAAGCTTCGACGTATGGTTAGTTAATTGTCTTTTGAGAAGTTATATGGAATATTTTGTTATTATAATGAGTGTTTAGCGCTAACCGCATAATGAAGTAGGAGGTAATTGTTCTGAAATGATTATGATATTTTTTTGGGATCCATTCTTATGTTTTATAACAAGTGTATTTTGCTAGTTTACTAATGAGGATAACATGATTATGACTGTTATTCCGTAATGAAACTATACTAATGGAACTCTTGACGTTATGATAAGGTTATTGTTGAGCTAAAACCACATTTGATTATGTGGTTGTTCTTTAATGCTGGCGCTCAAAATAATTGAGGTGTTTTTTTCTATTAAAACTTCGCATGTCGTCAGAACGTGGGAATTATAGCTTGTCGAAAGCTTCTTGTATATTTCAAAGATTATCTCTATATAGTATATTATTATATATTTTCACATGATATTAATTTCTTAACGAATAAATATCTACTTAAAACTATTTCATGCATTTATTAGTCTAATGGTTCACCATACCCATAGGTAGTGTATTTTTACATGTCTTTTCGTTTGACTTTAATTTCGGGATATATACCTTTTCGTTAATGCGCTCTACGAGGTTGACTGTCCATATATTTTCTCCCGCAACTGGTGTGGGTTGCGAGATCTGAGTTTCGAATGTTTGATCTCAGGGATTCAAAGGACAGAACTCCAATCGCTCACTCTTATTGCCACCTTGTTATTCATTGTTGTTTGGACCTTCTGTTTATTCCTTATTTTAGTTAAGGAGGGTTCACCCTTCATTTAGAATATATTTAATGATTTTCCCTCGATCGAATAAATTTAAAAAGAAAAAGGTTTTCTCTGTTTTGTTTATATACGTATAATAACGTAAATAAGAGTGTAAATAGTTGAATATTTTGTTTTTACACATTTTTTTTATTAATATAAATGACATTTTAGGGTTAACAAAAATAGCGGAGAAAAGATGTACAATTGCTTTGTGTAATAATATCCACCAAATAACAAAATAAACTCCAGTGGGAAATCAATAATGTATCATTCTTTTTCAAAAATTCCTGTAGCTAATAAAAAATTGATATACCTTTGTTGGAATGATGGGAAGCGGAATCCGGACTCATGTTCAATGTGCTCGGAACATTTTCGCGGGGAAGATTATGAACGAGATCTAAAATATGAACTTCTTAACTTGCCTAAAAAAACTAAAACTAACTTTTGGTCAATAACCTATCGGATTAGTTCCCTTCTTTTCCTAGCGATGTGATTGGAACATATTATATTAAAATGAGAACAATTAATATAGTGAAATACCTAAACTCTAAATTGTACAAAACAAACAATCGGGGTGTAAATAAACCTAATTTAAACTCAGATGAACTACGGAAGAAGCGTATAAAATATGCGAAAGTGATCAAATGAATTACCTACTTCAGACTTCTATGCTGGCGGCCGGGGTTCGATCCTCGGTTCCGGCAAAGATTTATCTGATTACCAAACCCTTCCTTCACCTCAGACAAGACATATTGTGAATGTGAGGAATGCCAGGCCTCAACCGTGGTTCGTATTCCACGTTAAACTGTAGGTCCTTCATTTCATCTCACAATCACCCTAACATTACACATTAGCGTAAGTGCGTATAACCCGAACGG
>CABEEJ010004710.1:42256-60046 GCA_901482245.1 Timema douglasi | reverse complement strand
CACTGACGACGACATTATTTCTGAGTTATTAGAGATAGAACAAGAAGAAGAAGAGGGGGTTTGTGAAACTTGTGTAGAGCCTTTAGTGAAAGTATCAAAGCGTGACGCAGAAAAAGCCTTTGAAACCCGTACGTAAATATTTTGAGATGTCAAATATTAATAATCCTGATATATTTGATCAAATTTATACTATGGAGAAACACATTAAAGAAACTAACAATCTAATACAAACTAATATCACTGGTTTTTTTTAAGCCATAAATTGTTTTTAAATAAAAATTGTGCAACATGAAATATACATTTCTTTTACATTTGTATGTACAATGTACGTAAGTATAAACATTTCCACCTCTTTATATGATAAATATACATTTCATAGTGGGTCCCTCTATAAGTAAGACAATCGTCATGTTAATCTGCTTATTTGGGAAACTGGATAAATGAAAAATCTCTATAAGTGATAAAAAAAATGTTAGGTCCCTTGAGATCCAAGTTAAACAGGTTTCACCTGTATATTAATTTATTCCATGGACAGCACAGTGTAATTGAACTAATATATATATATATATATATATAATAATTTATTCCACCGCGTCTTACCACTCTTCTGTTATATCCGAGTTTAATTACAATAATATAATATGTACAAGAAAGAAATAATTTAGATAAAAATCTAACCGTATTTGCTCGGAAGGGGGTTGGGATTTGAACCCAGACCACCTCATTCCTGGTAAACAAGGATAGAAGAGCTCGGCCTTTACTCTGCCTACTTGACGATGCGTGTGTAAAAATATAAATGATTTTTTAAAATAGCATTCAGAAAAATTAATTTATTTTAATTCCACGTGACTTAACTTAAATCGTACCTGTTTTTAATATTCGCTATATTATTGTGTAGAGCCTATTCAAATAACAAAAGAGGAATAGTGATTTAAGATTAACTGACTGTACTTTTATGCATATTAAATAACCAATATTTTCAAATCTTCAACTTTTGTATCAATAAAACGAAACGCTAATAAATAGGCCTATACTTTTTTTTGCTAACGATTGTAAAATTTTTCGTACATAATTATATACACACGCTCTTTTAATTTTTTTTTTTTTAGTATAGCATTTCATTAGAATAAACTACTATTTATATTAGTTGCTATATTTCAAAATGTTCTTTTGATCAAAATAATTTCTCAACTCCCCCTTTCCCCTCCCCTCCTTCTCACCACCTTCCACGCCTTCCCTTCTCCTTAGCACATATATATTGGATAATCCTTGCGAGAACTAACGAGATATATCGATTAACAATTTGTGTAATATTTCGCTTCTCAAATTTTAACGCCTCATTTAACAACTGTGGTGCCGTCCCATTGATTATTGGCTGATCTCAGCTGCGTGATTTTAAAATCATAGCATGCTTCGAGGTTGCAGAATATTCAACTTTACAAGGATTTGAATTTGTATGGCTGATTTAGATAGAAATGTCCCTTTCTTTGACAGACATTTCATTTTATTCAAATATGTTCTCAGTTTTGGAGGAACATATTTTGTTGTGGTATTTTCTAATGTCTCTCGGATGACCACTTATCACCCGCACTATTACATACCTGCTGTGAAATAATCTATTATTTGTGAAAAACAAGTTTAGCACAATCCAACCAAACCAAATAATTATGAACTTGCTAAACATAGAATTTGTTTAGTTGTTGTGTACTTTTATTTACTTGCGGTTTGTTTTTAATTTATTGGAAAGACTTCCGTTAACTACTAATTAAAAATGGAATAAAATCAAACCAATAATCTAAAATTAATTATATTGTTTTTTATATTGGTATCTCTCTTAGATTGACTACTTGTTTTCCAACGGCATGCATCCATCATGTTTTTTAATACTGCTCCCTACATAGCACTTCTTAATTAATCGTATCAGAACAAACAACAGGTACAAAAGACTATAGTCATCCTTGTATTTATTACTTTTTACGTTACCCCCTGCACATTCATAAAAAAACATATACCATGGTTTCTTGTTAGAAAGCATTTACTATAATTAATATTATAATTCATCTCTGAATCTGAGAATGCAACATCCTCAAATACTAACCAGAAAAATAGTCATATTTAATTACTGAAAAGTGCTAATTAATGCAGAATGTATATATTTTCTTCGAAGAGGGCGTTGTCATTTGACATCTCAATTCTCTAAGTAGTGTCGCCTAGTAAACTTTAATGGCCTAATCCAGAGACTTTTATTTAAAGGTGTATTTCCAGTTATTAATTCATTTAAAATACTACAGCACATATTGTGTGTAGTATTTTGTGATGTTTCCTTGTTTTGTTTTATTCACCCTAATAAAAAACTAGAGTTTTCGTGAGTTACAGCGAATGAAGGGACTTTGTCTTGGTGCTGTTGGAGTGACTGACGGTTTGCTACACCACGTGGACGTTCGTATTGGCTCCTACACAACCAACCTCCCAATTGGTAAAACGTTCTAGAGTCTTTCTTTGAGACCAAGGCAAAAGAAAGGTGAAAATATATGAAATAGTGAGCATCAATCTAAGAAACAATTTGTTTGTACATCCAATTAATATTTAAACTGGTTTCAACCATTCGATTTCTTCGACTAGTTTATTTCAAGGTGTGAAACCAATGTGGTCCTGATATTGTGCCTTCCCTAAGATGTGGCTGTCGCATGAACCGTTGCTCCACCATTGTTCTGACGTGCTGGTTTTTTCGGGTGCGGCGCTAGCCCCCCCGCCACGATGTCTAAGCTGATTTCCAGTTAATTGTGCTCCCGGTAGGGGGCCACAGACCTGATTTTCCGAGAGACGAGTAGATTCAGGCAGAGGGCGATGAGGAAAAGGGGGTAGAGGGGATCAGTGAATAACTCTCGCAGCTTCCGAAAAAAGGCACCAGTTTCTTTTTCTACCCCCACCCGTAAGTCTTCATACAAGACGCGGGCTTAGTCCCGGGATAATCTTATTTAGTAGCAGTTTAAGCACAATAAAATGAGCGAGAGCTTTTTTTTTCTTCTTAAAAGGAAAGTACTGTCGGATGTAGTTCGTAGTTCCTCTGTATTCCTCTTTAGTGTATCTTTTCCTTGTTACCTATAAGCTTGTATTGAATACCTTTGTTGAAATGTTACAGCTTAGGAGGACAATATGACCTTGTCTTTGTGTAGGGTACAAATAGATTCAGATGGGTTTTGTGTACAATTGGAGAGATCTACTCAATCCATTGATGTTTTCTGCAAACGACGTAATTTTATCGAAGGAAAGCAGAAATGGCGGGCTGGGGGGATCTTTTTAAAGCATTAAACGACATTCCCCGCTGTCACCGGGAACACGATTAGTTAGATCTACAACAATTTTTCTTTTTGTAATGTATTTTGTCTGCTACTTGAATGTATGCGCCTATATACCCCACCATGCATGTATGGGCTTTGTGAATATGATTTGTGTGTCAATAGTCACGTTCTGAGCTAAAAAAAAGACATAAAACACACGCAGCTGCTTTTTAAACAACATTTTTAATAAGTGGTTCATTTGCTTAACTGCCTTAGTAATGTGGTTTAATTAATTAAAATTATATTTTGTGTTTCATAAAACTTTTGATGTTATCGAAAAGCTTATTTTACAATAACTGACAAAAACTTCTTAATCATAAAAAATTCTTTAGTTTAGAAAGGATGACCAAATCCACTTTATAAAACACCAACATGGTGGTGACGCCTCTCTCCATGTATGTATTTGTCCTCTTCACACGTTATTATCTTTATCTGTTTACCATTTCTGACAACAAGAGAGTTCATACTTAACATAATAGTAATAGGCTAATAATATTTTTAATTTCTTTTATCATCGTGTCTTACCACATGGTCTGGTTATATGCATGTATTATAATTACTATAATGGGTTAGGTATTAGTAAGGAAGAATTTTAGGAGTAATCTTCTCGCATTTATGTGGAAAGCGAGTGGGAAACCATTTAGGGAAAACCATCTTCATTGACCAAACCAGGATTATAACTATGGTCTACCGGTCTTCGGCAAACCAGTCTGACATGAGAGTCACGTCTTAGACCATTCGGCCACTGTCGAGGATACTAATAATTGCTTTAATGTAAGAGGTGTACAAAATAACACTGAGCATTGAGCCACAGTTAACAAAAACTCAAGTTCAAACTATAAATCAGTATTTGTAGGTTCATAAAGTGTCTGGCCAAACTGTAAAACAATAGACAAAGATTTTTTAAACAAAGCATGAGAAAACTTAACTAACGTATGAAGGCATCTTCGAACATCTTGGCTATATTACATGTTTACGTTGATCGCATGCGATTCGGTGAAAATTGGCTCCCAGACTTGTAATAATAAAATATCCCCTACATTGCTTGTACTTGTGAAGAATTCCATCCGAAAATTCAACTAAGATCCAGAAAGTTTAGTTTAATTACCCACTTGCGTGGTTTAAGGCGTCACTCTTGCAATAAAATAGATTGCTGATGGCGGGGCTTGGTGAGATCGGGGTTCAAATCCCGGTTGGGTGTACTCAGGTTTATTTTACCTTAAAGGTTTCTCACTCCCCTCCATGCAGATTTGGGGGAATATCCTCTAAATTCAACCCTACTCCTTCATAAACCAATAGTATAACTGTCCAGATAACGCAAAGGTCTGTGAAAAAAACCAATACTTTTTTTTTCGTCAGAGTAGGAATTTTTTTTAAAACTTTATATGCTAAGGTTACTTTGATTTTGGACAAATTAATCCGAAACCGCTATGATTATTTGATAAACAAAGGTCCTATAACTTGTAGACTATTGTGTGAGCCCTGCAGCATCTCGGTCGTGTATCCCGACAGTGCGTGATGGAAAGCTGAACCACCAACTTATTATGTTGGTACACAATGCCATTCACAATGACTGAAACCGCACCACACTATAAAGTCCCCTTACTACCATCTCGGTGGGAGGTAAGTGCTCATTATTTATTTAGATTATTTGGACTTTTTCATACATCTCATATTTGTTTGGAATTGCTTTGTATCCTCAATTATTGTATTTTCCCCCTTAGAGTACGTAAACTGGCGACAAAACCTTTCACTCTTTTATGATAGCTTTTGTAAGGTTAGCTATTTTCAATCATATTGTACAAATTATGTACAAGATGTAAATTCTAGGCTTTTGAAATTTATACACACACACACACACACACACACAAACACCAATGAACGAAATTGAAAGAGAGGGAAGAAAATGAACAGCTTATCCCTGCAAGATTTCTTGTTTAGCTGCTGATAATACTTCCCCTCTTCCTCTGACTAACATAAACACATTCAGTACTATTTACGCCTGGATAGCATTGATTTAAATTTAGGAAAAAAACAACCTTTATTTTGTTTACCTTTTCTAGATGTAAATATGCTTTCATGGACTTTTTTAAAATCTTTATTCTAGCCAGAAAGAATCCTACTGGCAATTTTCGTGAATAAACCAAATAGTCTAAGCGGAAGATGATTTAAAAAGGTATGGTTTACTAAAGAACTACTTTAAGATCAAAAATAATAATTTCGCAAAAATGTTGGGCTATTTTTATAATCAGGTCTATTATTTAAGATTTTGATTTCAAAGTCAGGTTTTTAAATCCTGACCATTAAAATGTTTAACATTATCATAGAAAATATCTTGACTTGACTCTACGTCACAGATCGGCAACGGAAGTCTATCCCTCGAGACATAGAAATCAACCCTTTATTAGAAATTGAACAATTTGATTCTTATTTACTAATTTTGTGGAGGGCTCTGGGGTGAAAGCGGGGACCGTAAACAAAGTTGCTCTATGATTATTCTTCATAATAGCACATCTAAGTTGCACGAGACTTTCGAGTTCACGAAGTAGCAGGATTCTCATTCTTTTACTACAAGCGCATAATTCAAACTTATTCATTGCTGGTTGAAACTGGACATATTGGAACGAGCATGGAGAACGCTACCAAGTACAGTTTCAACAAAATATACTTATCTTTTTTAAAAAACCCATGTCTCGCCACTGCTAAAAACTAAGCACACTCAAAGATATAATCTAATTTTCATAGGAATAAACTTATCTGACGTGCAAAAAAAGTTACTAGATCTACTTATGTCAATAATTTTGCTTGCAAATGATTTTTATTTTATACACAAGAATTAATTAAGTGCTCAACTTGTTAGCCACGTATTCGCTTTTATTCATCCACACCATGCTTTGTTTTTAAATCCATAGTATTTGATAAGAGTATTGCAAAAATATTAAAAAAGATGTACACATATTTCCGGTTCTTATTTTTGACTAATTTCGTTTCTGTATTACAAATATTGCCTTCACTTAAAATCGTGTACACCTATCAAAAAGAAGCACTTTAGACGGCACTTTTTTCTGCCGGATAGCATACCCTTTCATATCCATCACGTCAATGAGAAGCACAACCGTACCCAGTTTTTTGGAATGGGTACGAGGGGGAGGGGGAATCCTATCGTTGGAAGTTTGTGTGGGAGTCCTCCGTAAAGACATAGCTATATATTATTTTAGCATTAGATCCTTCGTTTAAAATTTGAAAGTTTTTCTAAACAGTCGATTAGGTGTTAATATTTTTATTAGACTCACTTAAGCTAACAATTTATTGAAGAAAGATATAAAAATAATATTTGTAATACTACTTTTGGGGGGAAATAGAGGATGTTAGACCTCCAAATCATACTCAACCTCCTTTGACATGGTCAAAACAATGAAAGTAACTGTAACACTAACAGCCTAGCACTCACACCATTGTTGCAACTAAAATGCTAGCCTATCAAATGTATGTGGATAAATAGAGCCTAGGTCTTAAATATGTATTTAAACTTAATTTTCTTTTTGTAAAATTAAGGATTTTTAAAATTGATTATTTTTACTTTATATTATGACAACATCGAGTTTTAAAAAAATGCATTCCTCTCAGCATTTTTATTTTTTACTTACCCGCCTCGGTGGCGTAGTTGGCTAACGCGCTAGTAGTGTTGAGCTCGACTGTTGAGTACGGGGAGATCGAGGTTCGAATCTCGGTCGGGTGGACTGGGGGTGTTTTTTTCCTAAATGGTTGTCCACTCTCCCTCCACGCAAATGCGGGTTCACTTCCTCTGATTCAACCTTCCCAATTCCTAATCCATTATCGTAATTAGTACTTAAAGCGTTTAACCCGAACGGGTAGTAAGACGTGGTGCTAATTATTATTATTATTTTCTACTTGACCCTTATGGTTTTGACACGCGTGCTCTACGAAAATCGAACTATAATCTGCAAGTAAATGTTTTTAGGACGGTTAATAGGGACCACGGCTCCCTAACATAGTATACGATCTGTCCTCATAAGCTGTTTTTGCCAATGTGCAATTTCTTTTCTCACCACCACAGCTGGTCACATTTCACGATTTAAATAAATAAGGGTTATTTGGCGCGTGTGGAATATGTAAGTTCAATTTTCTATTCTTGAATAAGAACGAAACTAGACACATGCCTCTCGATTCAGTGTCAGGTACAAAATCAGTGCAACCTGGCACACCGATTGTAACCTCACCAAAAGTACAACGCGTCTCTTTGTCTGTTTACTCCTGGAGCCAACAAACCATCTTGCACCTCACAGTCATAACAGACGCTAACGGGGCGTTGTAGTCCATGCAAACCTTCAATAAGCAGCTGTCGGGGCCAGTCAGCGCCCAGCGGACCAGCCAGATGTTATCATAGCCCATACAAGTCAGGGTCTGAGGGTGTGAGACAAGTCACGGCAGAGGTGAGCGTTTGGTTGTGCGCATGTCCGTGATTCAACAAAGTCAACGAGAAACAAGTACAAACTGTGTAAAGAAACTGGCTACGGTCATCTTAAGATACGAAGGGAATAAACTGAAACAATTCTCATATATGTATTCATCCGGTCATTGTCATCTGCAGCTGTCACTTTTGATAGATAGTATATAGCTAATTACGTATCTATATTAATAAATTGAGTTTTCCTGCCTGTCACGAACCATGCGCGATATCAACCACACTCAGAGAGCTGATATTTTTTTAAATTAGTATCCCTTGTGCACAAACATATGCACCTCAAAGATGTTATTTTATGTTTTCGACTAGATTTTTTAAAATCCATTAAAATCATGTTCGAAAGAAACAATTATTTTTTTTCTGTATGTTTGAAGCAAAGAAAAGCGTAACCTATGGTAGCACCCGGTACTTATTCTAATATTATACAATATTTAATGATACTAAGTAAAGAAACATGTTATGTTATTGATTGAAAAAACCTTTTTTTGTATTTAGTAGTAGTTACTTTCCGAATTCGACTGTGTTTGCCTACATGAAGCTTTCCAAAGTTACTGGACTTTTTTTTCTTTTTTACGTCTATTTCTCTTTCAATTATGTTGTTTTCACAAGGGGAGGATAAGTCATTAGAAGTTTAAAAGCCTTTAGCTTGAGAGGCTAGAATGTAACAAACAGCGCTTGATGAATCTTGGAGTTACTGCTGCATCGTGAGTATTGACTCATTTAAAAAAAAATTCTTTTACGAATAGCCTTCTAAAATGACTCTTTTTCTCAACAGAATCCTACTTTAAAAAAAAAGCTATGAAAATGACTGTTGTAAGAAGATTTGATTATATAATTAAGTGCAGATTAAGATTTGGTTGGTTTTTAGCTACAGGTAGGCGTGCTGTGAAGCGCCCGGTAACAATTTCGAAATGAAAAAAAAGTTCAAGAAATAATTAAATCTATGTTTACAGGTTCGTGAGTACTAATACTTTGATTCAACATTCACAACTGAAATAACTTTTCCTCTACTTGTGAATGTGGGGAATACCAGGCCTCCACCGTGGTTCGGATTCCACGTTAAACTGTAGGTTCTCCATTTCATTTCACTATCACCCTACCATTGCACATTAGCGTAAGTGCGTATAGCCCGAACGGGTAGTAAGACGCGGTGCTAATAATAAACTTTTCCTCTAACCTTTGTAGGCCCTCCTGTTGGCGGAATCCTCCGGGCTGTTGCCCCTGAAGCCCATGCCTTGATCCTGTCCTGGCTATATGTTCCTACCGCACGCACCCATTATTATTTTATTTTTTTCAAATCGCTTTGCATGCCACGAACATACACGCGCCTGGACCTCGTTCCCTCCATTGTTAGTGCTTGCGCATGCGCTCACCATACCACTAATTCGTGTCTCGTCAAGAGTTCTCGCCACAAAAGGAGAGTTTTGACAAACATTGCCAAAGCTAAGGAGCTGGAACTGCAGTTGTGGTGAGTACTATAGCGCAGCAGCTGCCTCCGTCTTATAGAACAAATAGTAATCCGACTCTCTGGGAGCCATTGCACTCAATTAGGAGAATGGCTTCTTGAATTCTTGCTCGCGCAAGCCACAAGTTTGCCTTGGATAAGTTGAGAGTAGAACACGGCTAGCGAACATAGATAAAAATGACTTTGTAAAATGTACCCTTTAGCTCTAAACGAACTTTGAAATTCTTGCTCTGTATTAATATTGGCTACACAAAGCATAAAGGGAATTAAAATGAATCTAGTGTAGTCTAATCTTCATATGAAGGGCCTTAACAAATACTTATATTTATTTACGGCTGGAATTTAAAAAAATAATATACTTAATAATCGTTATATTATATTATTATTATTAGCACCGCGTCGTACTACCCGTTCGGTTTATACGCACTTACGCTAATGTGTAATGGTAGGGTGATT
Organism: Timema douglasi; assembly: GCA_901482245.1. NCBI lineage: Eukaryota > Metazoa > Arthropoda > Insecta > Phasmatodea > Timematidae > Timema > Timema douglasi. The sequence continues at coordinate 50,298 of CABEEJ010004710.1, read as the reverse complement.
GTGAGATGAAATGGAGGACCTACAGTTTAACGTGGAATCCGAACCACGGTGGTGACCTGGAATTCCCAACATTCACAAGATGTCTTGTCAGAGGTGAAGGAAGGGTTTGGTAATCAGATAAATTTGTGCCGGGAGTTATATTATAACTTATAAGTATTAATACTAGTATATATATCAAATCAGTGACAGCTACAGATCACATGACTTCACGTATGAATACGTGAAAGTAGTTATATTCTAACATTCTAGACCCAGTTATGTGGCTGCGTGGTAATAGGCTTCACTCTTGATATACTGGACAATCATTGATGGTGAGATCTGCGTTTGAACCCCGGTTGGGTTGGGTGTACTGAGGGTGGTTTTCCCTAAATGGTTTTCCACTCTCTCAATGCAAATGTGGGTGAACTTCATCAAAATTCAAATGTTCTCATCCCTAACACATTAACGTAATTTACACATGTGCGTACAACCCAAATGAGTGGTAAGACGCTGTGCTAGAAAAAGTAGTAGGATGGTTTTGTAATTAGTAGAGCCCGCTACCTTCATGCTCTTATCGTTAGTACAGTCTTAAGACTTATCTTTGAATTTCAATTTGGGAATATTTAATTAAATTTCTCCTTTGATTTGAAATTGATATTTTTCCTTTGCAATAAAGTGGATTTCAAGAAATTTTATTTTTATTTTTGTCCTTTAATTAAAGGGTTGAATATCTAATTTCAAATTGAAGTACCTTAAAAAAACCAAGATACCAATTTGATTCTACTACAGAAAAATGGTTTGATTTATTTAAAATTCTTTCTAAACAATTATTAAAAACTAAAAAAAAAATATTATACAATTGCCAGTTCTTCACAAAAAAGGAAGTTTCATATCTACACATCTTCCTAAGTAATAAAAACAATTATTGACCTCGCCTCTGTAATAATGTGAATATAATAGGTCCCACCCAAACAGTGAGGTGATCATTTCACGGACAGAACAAAAATTGCATAGATACTTGCCCAATTCATGAACTGGAACTTATTGTACTATCTACTACAAGCTTAACTGAAACTGTTTATAAGATATTATATTAAACTAACCCAATCTAACTTAACCCATCCTTCCATTATAAAACGATTAAAAGTAAAATTGGCTTAAAAGACCGAAATTGTTTTTCCCTTGGCCATTTCATGTAACCTGACTAAAACTTATCCAGTTCACGAAGTTGTCAACGAGTGGAGCTGCCCAGTTCATGAACTGGTCAGCACTAGCGCTGGACAATTCATGAACTGGACAATTTTTTGAGAAGTTCATGACATTTAAGGAGAGGCCATTTGATGGAATGGACATAAATTTGTCTTATTCATGAATAGGAAATTCACGAATGGGGTGTAATATATTTATTGGTGTTTATGTTCTAATTATTACATAAGATTATAACTTATATAATGTAAATATTAATGTTCTTAGTGTAGGACCACTGGACCAATAGCCCTTAACTGTAATCCACGGAAACAGTATGATAAGTATGTTAGTATATCGGAGGCCTTGGATATGTGTACACCTGTATGTGCATTCAGCAACTATTTACTCACCAGTGCGTTCCTATTAATGAAGATAATGACTCGAAACCAGAAACAGATTACAGAGTAGACCACGACTCAAAATTAGACGTTCGTGGCGTTACATTTTTGAACTTTTCGGTCGCAAGGAATCATTCTAAAGATTTATTTATCGAATTTGTATACATCCTGTATAGTCAAAGCTCGGGGTTAAACCACGGTCTTTATGTTCATTGGTCGGCCTTCTGGCACTGAACCATAGTAGGACGATCGTGAAAAATACCAATAGCCTTTGTTTTCGAGTCATATGTTGTTATCGCCTTGGTTTTAATTGGTGTCAACAATTTAAATACGACGCTTGTAATGTCATAATTCTTTCATTTAGTGCTATCTAAACCATTTGATTCAATAAAAAAACTTCTCAATTGGTGGAGTTTACAAGTCTCACTTTTATCCGCTTTCAAATTGGGATGTTTAATACGTGGACACAAAGCGATGGAGGATGGGGCCGACACCATCTCCAAATTGATTATCTTGTTTTGTCCCGCCAACAGTCTGATGAGTCCAAACCAGATGTTGTCCCCGAAAGTTAGAACATTTGACCTCACAAACGATTGCTTGCAGCTGTTAGTATTACTGTTCTTAGATAACGCAGCCGTCGAAATTGGAACATTGACTAAAGTCGTTGATAGCAAAAACAACCAATGCCATTAAATTAGCTAACTATCAATAGTATTTTAATAAATGTACAAGGACTGTAAGTTAATAATTTGGCGAGTTAAACTCCTTTGGGGGAGAGAATTCGTAAGTTTTGAAGTATTAGGAATTTTTTCAAGGGAAAATGTTGAATTTTATTATATAAGCTGATTAAGAGTAGGTCGTTTTTAATGTAAAGAGCGATAATATATCTTACCATAAAACTGTAACATGCCTATAAGTTATTGTAAATTATTAGAGCAAATATATGCTCACCCAATTTGGTTAAAATTATTATAATAAACTATAAGATATAAATAGAATAAAACACAAATGATCATATAAACACTTTTTTTTCAATGATTTAAGATTAAATACAAGGAAGGGTCTTCTACAAGTTTTAAGCCAAATTTCATAATGCAGTGAGCTAGTTTCATTAATTATCGCAAACTTATTTTGGCTTCACACTTAAAATATGAATTCCAGTAATCCATGTATAAACAACAACGAATCTATGGGTAGAGTTCTAAAATCAAACTAACATGTTCATAAACATAATGTTTAAATACATAAATGTTTGTGTTCATCTAGCCACCAAAACTAAATTCTACAAATAAATACTTTAGTGTATTTTACATTTTTGTAAAAAAAAAAGGTGGGGGTGTGGCTGTGTCATGGACACGGCCGTGTGTTGTACGTGAATACGTTTATGTAACTGGTTATATATTTTTTTTAAATAAAATATTTTTATTTATGTATTTATGATAAAAGCAAGGAAACAAATAATAATTGTGTTACAATATAACTTTATTAATTATAGGTCTGTAATATGAAAAGTACGACTACAACGCCAAACTGTATTTTTGATATTTTTTTATTCTAACACCATATTATATTCACTGTCACTACATTAAACTAATGTTTTATATACAATCGATAGATTTTGACGACAACTGACGATTAAAACTTAAACGAACATCGTAGCTTCTCCGAGTCAAAAGTTATACTAATTGCAAATCTCGATACGCAGCAAAATAACCTCAAAATGGCGGCGCTTCCCCCTTCACCGCGCGCGATGCGTCACTGTTCTCGCGTATCGTAATGCATTCTTTGATCCTTAAGCTATCCAGTGGTATAATTTAATTTTGGATGTAGAGGATAGATTCGAAACTACAACGCCAAACTCTATCCCCCGATTTTGTTACCATTAGGTTTTTTTTGGATTGCCCCCGTATGGTAGCAAATGTAAAAACGTATTCACGTCAAAAAAAAAAAAAGCCCGCAATCGTGCCATAACCAAACGAGTGGCCACCGTGTATATTATATAAATAAATTATGCATTCCGTTATTGTGTCTTAGTGTAAATAAGCTATTTGTTGTATTAAACAGTGATATTAATGTAAACACATAAATTGCTGTGCTATAAATTAAACAAATTTTTGAATATACAAAGTAGACCTAAGCTACTACTAGTTGCATTATTTATTATTTAATTTATTTTCCTTCCTAACAAAGTTTAGAGGTTAGAGAACGTTGGCGGTTACTTTTGAAAAACTATTAAAAATGTTTACATACACAAACAATCGTTAGCCATATTTTGATTGGTAAATAAATAAATAATTAAAATGTATCTTTAAGATTACACACTTGACAACTATGCATGGAAATGGTCTCTAGATGTATTAAACCATTAAAAATTATGTCTTAACTGAATCTTCAGAGAAGCATAGGTTAAGCTTGGTTGATTATTTTTTAAATTATACATAATTATTTTTACTTAATTATCATGATTAAATATATACATAATATACGTATTAGTGTATTAGAATTTTTTGAGTTGGCAATTCTGTAGCTTTTGTTTCAAAACGTAGTTATTGAGTTTGTGTAAGCAGGTTAAGGGGCGTTCAAGTATTACGTAAGCACCTTAGAGGGGGAGGGAGCTTTTAGTTTTTCTTATTTTTGCTGCAAGGGGGCTGGGGGATCAAAACTGTGCTTATGTAAGACGGGCAAAATTGAGGGAGGACGCTTGGACTTGGGCAGCTTCGGGCATCAATGAAGATGCTTGAGTGGCTGAACGAGGAAGAAGCGAAGAAACCTATAGAGGTAAGCCATATCTTGAGTGACCTAGTTCCCACCCCCTTCCCCTCTCCAATAGAAACATATTAATTGAAAGGTTGAGACATGGATTCAAGGACCTTGGTCATTGGATTAAATTGAGCTTAGGGTGTTTTTTTATAAATATAATATTCTTGAACTCACTAACTTTTATATTGTTATAACTTGTTTTAATTTTCCCTGTTCATTAAATTTTTAATTCATTGTATATTAGTGTTAATTGCTATTATTTCGCAATATTAATTTACACCTTTATGTTAATAATTACCAGCAATTTATAAATTGAAAGATTTTTTTTTATCTTCGCGTCTTACTACCTATTCAGGCTATAGGCAAAATTGTATGAAAAAAATAATGGTTATTCCTGTGACCAAATTTTAAAAAAAGTTGACAAAGACATTACGTAAGCAAGAGGGGGTGGGGTTGGCATTTGCCTATTTTTGTAAAAATGGCCAAAAGTTTGCGTACTTGAACGTCTTCTTACGGAAATAAAGCTATGTGTGAGAATTTGATTAATGTTCATTCACTAATAGATCTATAATCTATGTTGGACAAAGGGAATCAAGAAATAATATCCCATTTTCAAGATTTGAGCTTGTTACGGAAATAAAGCAAGCTGCTCAAGGCGTGGCTGCTGTAGACTTTTGCGTCTTGACAGGCAAGATATACTGTGAAATAGGTAAGTTGAGCAAATATTTTCAAAACTATGAACTAAGTCTTAAGATATACGCTTTGACTTTTTTCTGTCTAATCTTAATTGTACAAATCTTTAGTAAGTTTGTGTGTTCTTTTTTCCTTTTTTTAAAAAAGAAACTGTAAACGTTCTTGACCCAGTATAAACTATTGTGTTTACTTATATTTTATAGGACTCATAAATAGCAAGCTTACAAATGTCTAGACTTTACTTTCATTTCTGAACATTAATATTAGAATTTAAAATTATGTGAAAACTTGCCTCTTGAGGCACTATCTTTTTCTTAAGGCTTACCTTAATATATTGTTGTAAAATACTTCATTTTGGTTTTGTTTTCAAATGATGAAGCTGCTGCCAGTAGTTCAGCTCATAAACTCTTCACACGCATTTGAAACTACACAACACAAATTCACAACTTTTCGATTTGTTTCTTTAACTATTTACACTCTAGTGAGTTATTTTTAAGTGACTGGTGGTGATCTGCCTTTCTTAAGCTGGTCACCACAAATTTAAAAATAAATGTACTAAATTTATGTTGCAGTTTAAATAGTGCGTTTACTAGAATTACTAACACATCGGACTCAATTTGCAAGTTTATAAATTTGTTATTCCCATACTATCGTTCTGTTGCAAGTTAAAAGTGAAATAATTCTCTACGTCACGTCCAAGTCACGTGTTGTTATCTTACTTTGCGCCACTGGACTCAAGAACGAAGAGCTGTCATCTCTTTGTGCCTGGCTCTAGGACTAATTCCGGCTGAGAAATGTATCGCAGCACATACGCTGTTGTTTTTTTCTCGAACCCCTCGCTTCCTCTTGGGACGAAGCTGATAATAAAGGCGACCTTGCATAAAACTCTGGTGTTCTGACTACCACTGCGTCAACGGAGTCTTTGGTGGTGAGACATCCCATCCACAATCAGAATGTAGGACCTACCCGTGCCTGTCCGAAGCTGACGTCAATTTCTGGCCAGGATTGCCAACCGGCTATACTTACAGCGAAAATTTGAAACGCTTTGTTTGAAAAAAAACACATCGCAAAAAGTGTCTTCTCAAAGTTATCTAGTCCCAGTGTCTAGAAAAATAAATTATATTCTTCTCTTTACTTCATGACAGCAAAATATATGGTTTTTACTAACGATGTTTATAAAATGGCACATTTTTAAATTAGGGTCAAAAAAGCTGATGCTTTCTCTAATTAAAAAAAAAAATATTGTGTTTACTAAAAGCAGTTATAAGTAGTAGTAGATATCAAAAGAAGTCAGCTGTCTATTTATTAAAACTATTTAGTTTATAGTTTTGAAAATATTTGCTCAACTTACATATCTCACAGGATATCTCTCAAGACGCAAAGGTCTAAAGCAACCACGCTTTGAAAATTTATTTTTTCCGTAGAAAACTCAAATCATGCAAATTGGATATTATTTTTTGATTCCCTTTACCCAACACAGATTTTAGATTTACTAGTGAATTAACATAAATCAAACTCTCACAAACAGATTTATTTTACCCTCTTACACAAACAGATTTATTTTACCCTCTTACACATAGTGATTTATTTTACCCTCTTACACAAACAGATTTATTTTACTCTCTTACATATAGTGATTTATTTTACCCTCTTACACATAGTGATTTATTTTACTCTCTTACACAAACAGATTTATTTTACCCTCTTACACATAGTGATTTATTTTACCCTCTTACACATAGTGATTTATTTTACCCTCTTACACATAGTGATTTATTTTACCCTCTTACACATAGTGATTTATTTTACCCTCTTACACATAGTGATTTATTTTACCCTCTTACACATAGTGATTTATTTTACCCTCTTACACATAGTGATTTATTTTACCCTCTTACACATAGTGATTTATTTTACCCTCTTACAAATAGTGATTTATTTTACCCTCTTACACATAGTGATTTATTCTACCTTCTTACACATACTGATTTATTCTACCCGCTTACACATACTGATTTATTTTACCCGCTTACACATACTTATTTAATTTACCCGCTTACACATACTGATTTATTTTACCCGCTTACACATACTGATTTATTTTACCCTCTTACACATAGTGATTTAATTTACCCGCTTACACATTCTCAATAACTTCGTTAACCATCCAAGTACATTTGATTAAAATAACATTTTGAATGGTTTAATACATTGAGAGACTACTTTAATGCGAAATAGTCATGTGTGTATTCTTAATGAAACTTTTTTTTTTATCTTAAAATAACGCTACAATGTTGTGGTTTTTTTAAAGAATACAATTTCTTAAAAGAAAGCATAAACGTTCTCTACCCTCCAATTAATATGCTGATCAATTTGGGTTAATAAACCTACATAGACCGATACGTACTCTCCATTCACCGTAGAAATTGTTTTCTGAAAGGCCTTTTCCCTACCATAAATGTATTATATAGTAGGATATTGGTAGGAAAAAAGACCTTTCAGATAGTAATTCCTACCGTGAATAGAGTATAGACGATGGTTATTAGGAAATATTTTAAGCTCATACGTTGTCCTTTTATATTACTATACGTCGCCATTTTCTGGAGAATGGAATTAGAACCACAAATCGTTTTCCAAATATTACTATCACTTCCAAGTCTCTCAAAACATATGCGGCTGCATTTATTCCAAGCTAATCTCCTTCCCTAAATCCTTGGGGACTAAACACAAACATATTTCTTAGCGAGAGGATAAGAAACCACATGGTAGAATCCCCCCTCCCCAGTGCACCTCAGGCTCTGGCATCAGCTTACTGGCAGGAATATGAGTTATTGTCCGGCCTGCATGATTGTTGTTTGCGTTGTTGTAGTTATTTTATCTTTGATGACGTCATGCTCTCCCCCCTCCCACACACAGCTGTAATCGTCTCAGGGCCATACTAATCTCGTCTTTAAATTGTTTGACAGTTTCATCTTTCCTGCGTTTGTTGCTGATTATCGTTGTTTTGTGGTTTTAGTGGGGGGG
>CABEEJ010004710.1:28876-40547 GCA_901482245.1 Timema douglasi | reverse complement strand
TTATTATTATTATTATTAGCACCGCGTCTTACTACCCGTTCGGGCTATACGCACTTACGCTAATGTGTAATGGTAGGGTGATTGTGAGATGAAATGGAGGACCTACAGCTTAACGTGGAATCCGAACCACGGTGGAGGCCTGGCATTTCCCACACTCACAAGATGTCTTGTCAGAGGTGAAGGAAGGGTTTGGCAATCAGATAAATCTTTGCCGGTACCGAGGATTTAACCCCGGCCGCCAGCATAGAAGTCTGACACCTTACCTCTAGACCTCCAGGTCACCGACATATATATATACTAGTTTTGATTGCAATGAGATTACTGTAAGATCACTTACTAACTGGCTATGTAAACATACACATTCGATCTAGTAAACACCCACATAGAGTTAACCGAACTCTTTTTGACGTATCAAAATTGTATGGTCCTTTTTTCCCGTGCTGATATCAAAATGTATTCTTTTTTTTTGAAACTGACAGCCACACAAAAATGTTATGAACAATTATTTTATTGAATTCAAAATCGGAATAACCGTATTAAACTTTAATTTGGTTTGGATACAGACATAGAGCACGAAATTAGTTTTTATGTATTGTAATTAATATTAAATATAGTATAATATAATATGCGGACTAAGGCGCTAGTATCGTCACTTGTGCGTTAAGCTCTTCTTTTATTTTTGTAACTTAGAAACAAAAGCATTATCCTCCCTGGCAAAATATACCTAATTTTCATTTTAGGTCCGTGTAGATTCTCTTAAAAGTTAATGAATGGTAAATTTTAATATCAAATAATGTATTTGTTTCTCATTTCATAAATATGACATGAAAAACAAATAAATGATTAAATTATTTGATATTATTGTTGAACTCAGGAACAAGACAAAATACTATTTTGATTAATGTCACTATGTATGTTACGAAAACTATTATTTATCCTATTTAATCTATGTAATATTTGCTTGAAGCTACCAATATACACATTTCCCAATGTTAAAGTTTTCAACTTTATGTGTAATTTATCTGGCATTTGCACTTTCATTTTTTTAAATGTGTTATCCTATAATAGTTAATTAAAATAATTAGTAGCCTACTCCTTCCTCCCCTTACCCCTCGTCCTAAACAAACACACACACTTCTGTTTGTTGCTGTTAAGTTACCTTGATGCTTAGAGAACATAACTGCAAGTTTAATGGGAACATTTAAGAGCTAGGGGTCTTGGGTCATATTCCAATATTGGCCTATACAGTTATGATTTATGAAATTAGGGTTTCCTCTTTAACTATATGAAAGTATGGTATAGGAAGACATTTAATGAGTTAATATACTACTAACGGCGATCTTTAAAAATATGTTTGTGTTTTTAAAAAGGTTCCTGCTTACCAGAGTCTTACTATAGCGTGTATCTCGTGAACTGATACTCAATAAGTTTGGTCCAGGAAGAGAGAGTTAAAAACTCTTACCCTACCCCTAGTATTATTACTGCCACCACCACAACACACAGGGTATCAGGCTACGTAAGGGTGTACCTCCTTTTAATGGCACCAATGAACAAAGGCGCTAACTCTTTGTCGCTAAGCTGGGAGGGAAGGGGACAAGGGAAAAGGCCAGCGGTTTTACAGTTTTTATGGCAAAACTCTATTTATTTTAGCCAAAAAAACAACAACATAGAGCTAAATCTTCTTCACGGGGTGATATACACAGCTTTTGAATATTTGTTAGGTCATTAGATTCTAGGAGATTCAAGAAATTTTGAGGTCACCAAGTGAAGAAAATTAAACTCTTTGTTTTTAATGAAGCGATATTTAATTTATTTTGGTAAAAAAAAGTTTTTCCATAAAAACTTTAAAAATACAGGCTTTTCCTCGCGTCCCCTTACGTCACACCCAAGCCACTGAAATGTATTCTAGTTTCCTCAGCAGATACCCCTTTATTGAACCACGGAGATTGGTGGAATTTTTTTCTCTCCTTCTTACTACACTTATGGTTTATACGCTTTTAACTATACAACGAGGAAGGAATAAAATTATCAATTTATATTTTTTTGCTAAATGTTCTTGCATTTGCGTAAAGGAAGGGTTGAAAACCATTCTAGTAAAAAAAACTCATATTTGTGTGCGATTTGGGAAGCTAACATCCCCGTCACTGGTGAATCAAGATAGATGAGCTTGACACATAGTCCGCTCGTCCACCTATGCGGGATACTCAAACTTTAAAGTAACTTTAATCAACTGCTTGCTATAAAATAGTATCCTATACTTTTGCATTCCCTCGAGTTCTTGTGTACCTTATTTATAGGAATTCATTTTCGTTCTCTTATTAATCTTGTTAAAAATGTACCTAAAAATTTAACATCCCAACAAAACACTCTATTCATTGCACGCAACATCATCTATGGTGGAGTAATTAAATATTTAATTACTTGGTGGTATTTTTTTTAAAAGTTAAACAACAAGACTACTACTATTCAAACAGAGAAAAATAAAATAAGCAGCTCTCTCATTTTTTTTCTATCTCTTTCTCAAAATAACACACAGTGCAATAAAAGTGGAGCTACTTCTCCTGACACGCAAAGGTACTTGGCATAACCAACATACTTGAGCTCACGGATAAATGAAAAAAATATATCGCCTAGAGCCTGAAGTATCACCTTGCTCGTAAAAACAGATTGTTTTCCCTTCCTTCGAAATGTTAATATGAACGCGTGGCCATTTCAAGAACAGCATCTACCTCCACTCATATAAATACATATACATAATATATATTAAAAAAACAACCACACATTCCCATAATTTATGTTCAAACAAACACGATGCTTTTATACATTGCTACGCTTACATAATAATTTACAACTAAATAAAATTATGTTTGTGTAAACAAACCAAATTAAACTTTGCAATTTATTTCAACACGTGAATATTTGTGAATCTTTAAGAACCTGACTTTGTTGAAATGACACGAGAAGATAATGTAAACATAATAAAATATTGAGAGACTAGTTATATTGCTCTGCGTCTTAATACTCACAAGGAAATCCTTATATTTATACTTAGAGTCAAGGGATGAGGAATGTATAATGTAGAGTTAATAAACCCTCATTTGTTTGGGGAGAGGTTTTAAAACCATAGATGGAAACTCACCCTTAGTGTACCAAGTAGGGATTTGTACCCTGACCTTCCTGTTAATACAATCTATGGCGATACTGATGCTTAAGGTCAGGAAGGGTCCACTAGCAAGCATACGAGTTTTGAATTCCTAACATTATTTTGAACGAGGTTACTTCCACCTGTCAGTATCTTACACATATGACATCTGCAATGCCGATAAGAGTTTCTGGAAACACATTAAAATCCGATCCTTTTGGTGCTTGCGGTTGACGTCATTTGGTATGCTGAGAAATGTACTCTCCTCTTACCGTCATCACCATTTGCTTGCGGAATCCCCAGCTATATTCTCTCTATTTAGTTTAGAGATGACCAGTACAGTTCAGTGCAAGGAACAGTTCAAAGTGATTTAGTTCACTGAAATTAGCAGTTCATTTTTCTATTTCAAAAGTTTGCGAACTACGTCTTGTAGTTCAGTCGTTCGTGAAATTCATCGTTCGCGACTGATAGAATAATACAGCCTGTAGTTTAGTCGTTAGCAACTGAACCGTACCTTTCAGTTTGGTTCTCCATCAGTTCGTGAACTACCGCGTGTGAGTGAGCTATAATTCCCCCCTCACATCACTAGTTACAAAGTAAAGATCTGGGGAACGTTTTCTATGTTTATTTAAATATGCTCGTGAATCAAATCTAAAACTTGTTATTTTTGTCAAAATAACTGTGATATCCTTAAAAACAAAGCGAAAAATACTTAAAATAAAAACACAATTTTTGATCAGAAAAATAATACTCCAAAGTCTAATTAGATTAATAAATACAGCACCAGCTGTTAGATTGTTGATAGCTTTGAGGGGTGCAGCTAGGGTATTTGTCTCTAGTGGCCTATATTCTAACGACCACCCGTGTCGCTGATGTCATTAGAGATATTAGGACACACAAAAGGCGACACGATAGAACTGAAAGATAAATGTTGGGAATCGCCTCCTTCGGAAATCCGGATACTCCGGATGCGGTGGACGCAGTACACTAAATAGGATACGTTTTGTCCGACCAACGTGGACTAGTGGACGCACCTATTAGAATATTGTTAAATGGTTCCGTAAACGTCATATAGCCTAGTTTTCATGATCGTAGTTGGCTCGAATATACGTTTAAAATCAAATAACATCGTGTTATGGTGGAAGGTTTGGTTCGGCATCAACAATCCTGACTGATGTACTAACTGAGAAGAAGAAATTTTGTTTGGATCTCAACTGGGTAAACTGTTGGTTGTTATTTTATTAATCTATGTTCTCATTTTGACTCGCTCCTTCTCTCCCGACATCCTCACCCTTTGTTTTGCTTTTAATTACAACAACTTGTGGACTGACTGTCCGAATGGATTGTAACTAGAATTATGGCATTTAGTTCTAAAATATAATCAATTGATTTAATATTATAAGAAAAATATTGTATATAATTTTGAAATAAATAAAATAGGCTTAACTTAATGTAAGTTAAGTTTCCAAGCTCAAAAGAATCAACCCAATGTTTGTTTATCCGTATGCAGTAGCTTAGCAGTACGTTTCTCATCTGGTATTCTTGTAATTGACTTATGGTCCTGAACAACACATTAAAATGTGTTCTAAACCTCTCTCAAGGGAAATCAATAAAAATAAATAGCACATGTGTTCCAAGCCCCCATACCGACAGAAACCACGTCCCATAAATCGGCCAACATCTCCGAGATCTGCTACCTTCATCATTACACTAATACCGTCACGAGCGTCAATAAATCCATAACTTATGGAAGCTGGTTGATATTTAGACCTGTGCTTTCCTCCTCACACCCTCTTCCTCCTGCTTGAGTTTTCGCTGCCGGCGTTCTGAAGGAAAACGACCCCAACTGTGGGAAGGCTAGGCTTGACCTTAACGTGATCCACTTGTTGTGAGAACAACGTTTCTGTAATCCTGAGTCAACACGCGAACATAGTTGGGGGTTCTGGTTTATGGCCTGGACCGGTAACTAGCACCAAGACTTAACTCGGAGACCACTGGGAGCAATATTCGAGTTATCTCGCCCTCCCGCCGATCATTAACATCATAATCGTCCTTACCGTCGGCATAGTTATTACTACCGTCATGATCGAGTGTGCAACCCATTCCGCTAGCCGGCGCCAGTGGTAGCGTCCTTGCGCACTCTATTACAACCTTGTTTCGAACCATCGTTATTTAAACACCTTGATGGGACTTGTGCGATCATTATTACTTCAGGATATACTTTTTACATACATTTTTATAATTGCCATTGCAATTATTGATGTATTTATGGTGAAAAAGTAGCTACGCCACTGAAATATATGTTCACACATTAACTGACCAGGCTAGTACCAGTTACCATTATCAATTATGTTTTTCTGTCGCCATATCACAATATAACCCTCATGTCCATGTTAATCGTAATTAATGTTTTAATTACCACCCGCAGCCATCATTGTACCTCTAATCAACCACGCTGATAAAACACGCATCATAATGGATATCATAATAAATAATGTCATTATAACCCATAAGCTCAAAGTAATCACAACTAATAATTGTATTATCACCATAGCTGACGAAACTATTTAATCCTGACTTATCAAAGCCAGCATAACCATTATTGTAATTGTAGCCCTCAGCTTTTTCTGACGCAACTTACCATTATATTGGAACCCACGACCTAACTTGATGTCCCTTCCAAAGAAACTGTCAATAACATCTTAATATGATCCACCGCCATTATAACTATCCACGTTGTCGCGAGTTTTACACAATGGTTAAATGCCATGTTTGTCACTAATGGTCATAATCTCTTAACTATTTTTCGCATCAACATTGCATTAATTTGAAGTAGCCTACTTAACATTATCACACTTACTACAATTTTAGAATATTTTATATAACTTGCACTAACATTTCCAACAACACTTGAAGGGAAATATTCTCACTTTAAAGTATAAAACAATCTTCAACCATCCTAAAATTTTATTTTGGGACCATATTGAAAACATACTTTCACTGCTTTGGGAAGAAAATCAATGTTACTTCCTATTTACTTTGCTCACAGAACTCAAAAAATTACACGTGAATTGTCATTGAAAAGGAGTTTGTCACATTTTTGTTATTTCTTTTTAGTTATAAAGCTTAGAATGTAATATTTTTAATTATATGGAGAGATTTTGTTACCTTTCACCTCTACTTTTGTGTGAACTATATTTAAAACTAAGAAACCAGTTCTTAAACAACGTATGATTTATTGACATCTATGACGCATCAATAGTTCTCCGGTAGGTGGCACCCTTATCACCAGGATTACTTATATATTTACTACTTTAAATTACTTCCATCATGATGGGAAAGAACGAGATGTGTGTTTTTAAATTTTCATTTAATAAATATTGCATAGTTTACTAAGAAAACAGATGATTGGATTAAAGTTTCTTGTTTCATAATTGATGCTGTGCCACGAAAAACAGTCCATATAATATTTTTATTAATAATAATCATATATGATGTGAGAAAATAGGTATACATGTAAATATTTCTAAACAATTTAATTGTTAAGTATGAAATTTTACTACAGTATATTTTATAAATGAATAATTAAANTTAAAAAAAAAAAAAAAACTCAAGCTGAAATTGAAACGGTAAGGTAGAACAGTAATTATATTAAAAAATTAAAAACATTGAATACAACTTAAGATCAATAATATACGTTAAAACCCATTGAACGATTACAATAATAAAAGTAAATTAAAAAATTAATTAATCATTGTTTTTATAAACTAATCTGAAGCTGTTACATTGGTTGCTAAAGTTTTTTTCAAAACTATCCTCTTATCTCCCCTCAAACCCCCTCGTGTCGCCACTGCAATTGAGAATTGATACTTATTAGTATTTTCTAGAGGAATTTTCAACACATGGGATATCAACAATATTATACAATTATTAGCGAAGAGAGAGAATATACAACCCTTAGCTAAAATTGGACCTGAAACGTCACCTCTTGTGAACCCAGCCGGGATTCGAGCCTCAAACTACAAGTGTCTACCGTCTCTTAGCAGGGCATTACTCAGCTTTTTAAATTTATATTGAGCTTTTAACTTTGGTGGCCCGTGGGAAAGTCTCCCAAAAAGAGACAAGATATTTTCTGACAAATACACAATTTTTACGAGGACTCACTCAGACTGATTCTATTTCGATTCTTAACAGCCTACCTCAAGGTCTATTAACCGGGAAACTCTCTACAAGACTACGCTCAAACCACCAAATGTATTCAAATCCGGTCTTCTGCATTTTACCTATGACAACAGTCAAATAATTTAATAAAATGTTTTTATTTTAAAATAGTATACCTTTTTTTTATTTAAAAATATGGTGAACACTTTCACAAGTCTTTATTTCAGAAAACCCCATAATCCTATGACGCCTTGTTTGAGCAGCATTACCTCCTTAAGGTGTTATCCGTTGTGTGAGATGGGCTCTTAAGACTTAGTGACAACTGTTGCGTTTAAGGCTGGTTTTTGAATTCAAGGCTGATAATTGTGTGGATTAATTTCTAATCCTTGTGCTCAAATAACAAAATGTTCAGATGTGCTATTATTTCAAGTCTTTAATTATTAATAAAGGCTACATTTCTATTTCGAAGGGAATTTATTTTATTCCATATCATATTAGCATAACCATTTTTCAAAATGTAAACGCTTTTTGAAACATAGGTGAGATTGTGTACTTATTTTAATCTCTCTTAATTGTGTTTATTTTGTGTTCAAGTTCCCACAAGCAATCTAATTCCCGTACGAATAAACTTGTACGATGTACATACACGCCATTTCGTCATCGTGCGAGGAACTGGTATCACAACCCTGACCTGTGGATCGCCGACCAGATCTAGCAGCTCGTTTTAAGAGCAGTTATTCTTGGTCAAGGGCGGACACGTCGTGACTTTTCGGACGAGATCTATCACTTCGCTCCTTGATACGTCAGGTTGACGGTCTTAAGGTCGTCAGACCGAGCATAGTTTATTTAATGATTTGCAGCATTTATCAGCTTAAGACGCCTTGTCCGACATTTAATTCATTTATAGCTAATTTTTTATTGTGTGGATAGAAATGTAGACCTCTATGGATTCCTTAGCTCTGTTGTTATTATTATTATTATATTGGTGGTGGTGATGGTGGTAGTAGCAGTAGTAGTAGTGGTACTAGTAGTAGTAGTAGTAGTAGTAGTAGTAGTAGTAGTAGTAGTAGTAGTAGTAGTAGTAGTAGAACTTTTCGATTATATTGCCCCTCAAGCTTATACTAGAGGTCAGAATGGTGTCATTCATTTTAATCAAAGTAGAGCTGTTGATATATTATGTCAGCACAATTATTATTCTCTCATAGCAGAGTAATTTTGGCCTATCAATATCCTGTGTGAATTGGTTTAAAAGCTATTTTTCAAAATATATATTATCCCATCAAAATATAATCAAACACCTCCAACGCCTTCTTTGCCCCTTGTTGTTAAATCTAGTTCCTCTACCTTTTAATGTATTAATTGATGACATTGTTATGTACTTACAGTCTTTAAACTATTTATAGTTTGCTGATGGTCTTAAACTTTTCAATATCATTAATTCACTTGCTGGATGTTTAGATTTACAGACTGTCATAAGTGACATATTACACTGTCTTTTGAAAACTGAACGTCAATCACTAAATCTAAATCTAAAGTTGCACCAGGAAAACCCCCCCTAATATTTTAATATATAAACTTGGCAACGATATTATAGAACTTTGTTTCTTTATTAATGATTTAAGTGTTACCTTGGACTAAAAGCTCTACTTCCACTACCATGTAGATCACATAGTTTTTCCCACTCTTAAATTACTTGGCCTTATTAAGTTTACCACTACAATCTCTAAATTTTACAATATTTTAAGTTTGTATTTTGCTTACCGGTTGTTCTCTATGGACGCGTAACATGGCCTCTTACCTTAAATGACGGAAATTAATTTAGGGTGTTCGAAAACAAGGTGCTTAGGAAGATATTAGGTCCAAAAATGGATGAAGATAGCGAGGAGCAGAGGAGGCAACATAATGATGAGCTGCATACCCTGTACTCACCATCAGGCATTGTTAGGGTAATCAAATCTCGTAGGTTACGGTGGGCAGGTTATGAAGCGTGAATGGGAGTATCTAGAACCGCGTTCAAGGTATTTACTAGCAAACCCAATGGGAAGAAACTACCGGGACCCAGGCACAGATGGGAGGATAGCATATGGATAGACCAGAGAGAGATATGGTGTATTGAGGTGGACTGGATAGAATTAGCTCAAGATAGGGATAGGTTGCGTACTTTTTTGATTGCGTTAATGAGCTTTTGAGTTCCTAGTGCCATAGCTCAAGTAAGAATTTTGATTTGGTCAGGTCAAAGCTCAAATATGCTAGTGAGGGAGTGGAATTCCACTACCCTTACTGTCATACTCAAATAGGAAAGTGTTCAACGCAAATTTGTCTCTTCTTGCAATGATAAATTCTTTTTTAACCGCTTTTACATTGATTATAATAGTATTCAAAATCTCTTGGGGCTCCAAATTTTCTTCTCACAAATACTTTATTTGGAATGCCCTTTTTAAAAAACAAAACCAACCTATTTTTAATAGCACGATTTCTTCTCGATCTGCCCTTGAACATAGGGGCATCTTTGTGCCCTCTCGTGTCTCTTGAAATCTTAAAATATTGTCTACAAGTATCTGATACAAACTCCGCCCTCTTGTTTTGACATCTATTGTGAGACTGACGTGTGGTAAAACGCGTAAATAACGGTTATTCTCTATGAATGAAATCTTCTATTGAGCATAGTTATAATTGTCTTCTCTTTAACTTGATCACCAAGGAAAACTACTCATTTAAAATCCAAAGAGAAACTATAGGAAATATTTCAGCTAGAAATCTTAAGGGAAATCCCCTATCATTATGTTGTTTAATTTTATGTTCTATTTTAAACATTATATTGTTCTATTTTATTGATATTTGAGTATATAATTTTATTTTTTAAATATTTTAGCTGCTGTTCTCAACCGTATCATTTTCTAGTCTCCACTTAATAATTCAAACCATTTATTAGTTTTAAATTGTTTTCTTATGTAATTATTATTATATGTTCTCCACTGTTTGCCTTATTAATTATGTTTGGCTGTTGGCTTGTTAAAAGTCTTGTGATTGTTGGTTGTCAGTTATCACTATTATAAAAGTAGTTTTAATAATAATAGTAAAGTTATTAAAATGAATGATTTCTTGTCGTATGATATGATATTGAGTGTAATTTAGTTATATTTTTAAATACAAGATTCACTTTTATCTATTACATTTAATAAGCGCTTCTGTCTTTTTGAATACGTACTCTAACAGCTACATCTCTCAAAATTTGTGTGCCCAATTTAACACGATTGTAAATTTATATCAAGAAAGAGACTAGACATATTTTTAAACATTTTTGCTATATAAGTCCAATTTTTTTTAATACGGGCAATATTTGAGCTTTGACAACGGATAAATTAAAGCCTTGGTGACCTTTTTATTGTAATTTGTCCTAGGCACCTTGTTTAATACTGACCAAACTCTAAAATATCTAGTTTAAGAGTCACATAATTTCTTAACATCGCTCTTGATTCGTAATTCCCGAGAGTTTTTACTATATACAAAAAGAAATAAACATTCTATTCATGGTTATTTTAAAATTCTAAATGCATAGTTTGAATTATAAGTGTATTTAAATAAATATATAATCGTGTTCATTCCCTCGAACACCGAGCACTTTGGCTAGTTAATAAAAATTAAGTGTGTTGTATAGACATCGCCACCCATATTTGTAGTTGTTTTAATAACATCAATAAAAATAAAATTATATTATTTCACTTTGCCAAGTTTATTTTTTACTTTTATCATCTAAAATTTACGATATTTCGAACTATTTTCACCTACTTACCTCTAGTTTTTACTTTTTTTTCCCTTCATTCTACCCTAACAATTGCATAAACCACCATTTACTTTGCAATGGTAAACCACACCGATTGTATTTCGAAGTTGGTTTAGTAGAATGAGTATCCTGCAATTTTAAGGGTTTGTCGGACGTCGCGTTTAATCTTGATGCTTTTGTTTTTCTCCTTTTATGGCAGGAACATTATTATTGTTGTACTGGTTTTTATAGACGCGAGCAGCTCGTTTAAAATGTATCTTCCATACATGGGAGAGAAGTAGAGATGGTTTAGACCCTAGGAGGACTGTGACCTTGATGTTTTATACATATTGGTTCGTTCGTTTTACTGAACGTAGTGTTCCCCTCGGGAATAATGAACCTCAGGGTGCATGGCGAGTCTGTTTCGAATCACTCTCAATTTAGTCAAGCTGTGTTCTAGTGGCCGGGGAGAAAGTATGTTTAGGAAGACCGTGACTTTTGGTTCATTAGCATATAGTGTTTTTTTGAGCATGGTTTAGATGGGATGGGGTGTTGGAAAAATTAGAGAAAATGTTTGGGGGGGGGGGGAGGGGGCGCTGATGGGT
>CABEEJ010004710.1:4715-28862 GCA_901482245.1 Timema douglasi | reverse complement strand
GGGGGGGGAGGGGGCACTGATAGGTATGATGATCGTTGCTAGACTATGTGGTGGGAGAGTAGTTTATTTTCTTGTAGAATGTAACAGAGAAACAGATGAGTTGGTGCCTTATCATTAAATAAGGTAAATGTTTAATTGGAAGTGACCTATCGGCCTCTTCTATAAACAATCGGGTGCCACAAAAACTGTTGCTGGCCAGCAAGACGAGCCAGGGGTGTCAAACACAGCGACCTCTATAAAATAAAAACACCTTATTTTGATATTTTAGTCGTTAAAAATCTTATACATAGCGTTACAGTTGTCAAAGGAGGAGATAATTTTTTTGGGGGTGGAGGGGGGGATTGCTAGCCTATAAAAATAACCGGTTAAAATAGTTCAAAACTACTTAGAAATAAAATAAAAGGGTGTCAAAAGTAGACCATAGGTAAAATAAACTCTTTCAGCCAATTTGCATCAAACTCTGTGTGAATCATTAGTACCCGAACATTGTGTTTTCCTAGTCTTTATCAACTAATTGAAAACTATAAACACTTTTGAAAAAGGTTTAATAAGTACCGTTTGACCCTCTAAAGGCTAATCAAGCTACACCTATAAGCGTGGTCATATTTATATAAGTGGTCCAAGACTGTTAAAAGCAAATAGAAAATTTAGAATACAATGTTTTAAATGGTTTTTTAGTATGCCAAAAGGGATGATCGGTTCAATTTCGAGGTTACTCACTCCCACCGATTCTTCACTTAAAACTTAATTTTTTATGGTAAGCTATTTTTTGTTGTTTTTAAATGTATAAATACAGTTAAATGAATATATTGAAATTTAAGACTATGTTTATCAATTAGTGATGTCACATTCGCTTGTATTGAAGGAGATAAAATGGCCTCGTAACTTACCTTTGGGATTAAGTTGAATTCATAAAAAAGTACTACCTGTACTAGAACCGAAGTCATCGAACCAAAACCGATACTATTTTGGAACTAGCCCATCAATAAGAACTACCGTTTATTTAAACAACACTTGCTACAGAAGGAAAACTACATAGTCCACATCCGCTAATTTACTGGTCTGTTCTAATGTTATCAAAATTGTTTATCTGTAGTGAAAGTTTATTATTTAAACTTTTGAATCGATTTTTTAGAAAAATATTGTTTAATATTCTTTAAAATTAATACTTCCAAAACTCTACACACGATAAATCATATCCATCCGATAGTATCCTGGACTCAGACCTTTTCTCTGTATTGTTAATTGACTACAAGTATAATTAAAAATATGTTTTTATACAGCTTTCCTCATATTTGTGGAAAAATAATATATGTGTGGACCAGGCATTACACGCACTCCTTTCAAAAAAAGACATGGAAAAGTAAGTACATTTGGTTGACTTTTTCTTTTTTATACATAGACTATGTTTATGATATATATTGTCATGTAATGAAAATACTAATAAACGCAAATAATTTATTTATTTTAGTTACGCAGGATAGCTATAGGTTTCAACCTGCTAGAATAATATATATACTCTACAAAAATACATAAAAAAATCAAATAATGGAAACATTTTAAACTTAGCCATTTATTTCCTCTTTCCATCATTTAAAAGTTCAAAATCTGGCTTCAATTGGCCACAAACACTTTTCCACGCATCTCTCCTTTTTTTCAATCTTTGTAATCTAACTACGCTTTAATATATAACTTATTTCCTATATTTCCCATATATATGGTGTTTCCTTTTCTAAACTAACTAACGTCTTCTTCTTGTTCTTTTGTCATATCATGGACGGCTACTGTAAACTAAACACTCCTCAACAAACCTCAACAGCACACCAGGAGACCAATCTGACGACTAAATACCCGGATCATGCGAAGGCATTCATTGCACGCTGTGGTCTGATAGAGCTCAGTCCGGGCGAACGCCCCTCAGAGACTCAGCAGGGAGATCCGGGAGATTTCTACACTCGGACGGAGATCCGCCCGGATCCGGATGGAGTGAAAAACACATCCCTTTCCGTGTATTTCTATCTGTCCGGATGCCAGGTGAACACCCGGACCGTGCGAAAGGGGCGTAACTCTATGTCAAAATATTCTTCTTCACTTTCCAAAACATCTTCACTTATTTCTTCTTTGTAAAGATACATCATAGGTTTCTTAAATTTTAAAAATGTTTAACTATCTTAAATCTGTGTAATTTTATCCAAATGAATTTCTGAACGCCGTAGTTGGCCTTCCAGCAGTCTTTTGTCCACCCCTGGTGGAAGGTTTTCACGTGTCCACTGCAGGTAGGTAGAAAGCTAGAAGGCCTCTTTTTTATACCTTGATGGGAAACAAATAAAAGCCAAGTGTATATTTAAGAGTGGAGCTGGCAAGCGATGGTTTTCCTCGAGCCAATAAATTCATCCTTCCCCTCCCTTCCCCCACCCCTTTTTTTCTCCCTCTGCTACCCCATGCAAGTGCCATGATAAATCACATCCTCCCACCCCGCGACCATCCGTGCAAACATGCCGGAGAAGATAATAATAAACGTAGTGAAACGAGAGAGAAAGGAAAAATACTTGAAAAGTCACTAGTTGAGACAAGCTTAAATTTTACCAAATTATACGCTGTCAATTCTCGTAGCGAATGAAATGCCCCGTTGTGTTAAAGAGCCGGTTGGTTTTTGTGTTCTGGTATAAATGAGGGGAGGTGCTGCCTCCCGTGTTTGCTTAGTGAAACTCACGAGGTTCACTGGGGCGCGATGTACAGTCCAATTTTCAAAGTAAGGATTTTATCTTACAGCTAGAAAAATAACCAGATCTACTTTTATGTATTCAATCATCAGGTCATGTGATGTGCGGTTGTCAATTTCGATAGATAGTATTAATGAAACAAAAAAAATAGTAAATTATTATCGTTATTGATCGCATTCAATTCATATAATCTGCTACTGTTACGTTTTGTAATATTATCAATACCTTTAACCGGCCTCATGGTTTAGTGGCTGCTGACCTATAGCTCCCGGGTTCGATTCCCGACTGGTCAAGATCTTCATTGTCCTCACCCCGCCCAATTCACCACCATCTTCCTCTCGCCTCATCGGGACATGGAAACAGCCTCCACGGAAAGGATGTACGATTAGTACATTAG
The DNA here is from genome assembly GCA_901482245.1 of Timema douglasi. Lineage (NCBI taxonomy): Eukaryota > Metazoa > Arthropoda > Insecta > Phasmatodea > Timematidae > Timema > Timema douglasi. The sequence continues at coordinate 25,742 of CABEEJ010004710.1, read as the reverse complement.
GGTAACGGTACATTAGTACTGGCTAATCTTTCCGAAAACTGAGCTATGAGGGATGTGGGTAGCCCAGTCACACTATTATTATTGTTATTACTATAATCATCATCATCAACAACAATATTCTAAGACAACATTAATAATATAGTAAAACGTTATAACTTTTTGGTTTATATATACTTTAATAGGCCAGAAATGAGAAAGGTAAAATATTAGAGAAAATTTACCCAAATTTGTGTGTAAAAAATACACTCGGTACACCGTCGATTCAGTCCAACACGAGGGAGACGTATTAGATCGTGTGACCACCGACGAGGGTGTTATGAATTTGTACCGTCAACAAGTTTTTTTAATGTAATTTCTATGAAAGTGGGACCTTTTAAAGTGTGTAACTTTTAAAGGTGATGGTGTAGGGGTCGCGAGAAAGGACCAGTGGTTTTGCAGCTTTTATAGCAAAACTATTTTTTTTGATCCACTTAAATCAAGGATGACCTCAATACAAAAATAGGGCCAGTTTCATAGTCAAATTTAGTACGTCTCAAGTGCGGCGCTACACTAAATACAAGACGATACCTACCTAAACTCGAATGGAATGGGCCGTTCTCGCATAGGAAACTGGCCCATTCCATTCTGGTTTAGGTTGGTGTCGTCATGTACTTAGTGTAGCGCCGCACTTGAGGCGTACTAAATTTGACTATGAAACTGGACCTTAGAGTTTAATTTTCTTCGCGTGGTTACCTCATCATTTTTTGGATATTTATCAAGGATGTCCTGGAATTTAATAACAATTTTTCCTCTTCATTTAAAAAGTTTGTTATCTAATGCCGCTACGTTAGTGATAGATATTCAACACATTTTGATATCAAAATGTGAAGAAAATTAAACTCTATGTTTGTACTGGAGAAATGTTTGATTTATAATGTCCAAAAAAAAAAGCTTTTCAATAAAAACATAAAAAAACATTTTTTTTCTCACGTACCCTAGATTCCCACCTTAATGCCGCTTGCAACCATACATTTTTGTACGTACAGACTGGTGTACAATCTAGTTCTAGTGCCCCCACCCTTTCCACCAGGTAGCATATCACACCTGCGCCGTGACGGGGTTGAAAGCAAACAAGAGAGACCCCGCGCATTGTTACCACACACTGTCCGCAAGTATCTCGCTCTTAAAACTCCCGCTGATGAATTATGGCGTGAATAACAATGAGACGCGCGCGCGGGCGCACCACCACACCCATGCCATGTTTTTAGGAGGGCAGACACCCTCTCCTTTCTCCCACCTCTTGGGAACTTGATGTGCGATGTCCTCGTATGTATGTATATATGTGTGTGATGGCCGTGAGTTATTGGCCTATTGTTTTCGTCGAGTTGTCTTCTTGGCGTTGAGCGTCCATCTAGGTGGCTTTGTCGCGCGGCTCCGTTCACAATAGAGGTGCGAGGGGTGAGAGTAGTGTTTTTTTCATCCTCCTCTTAACATACACAGGTTAATGGAATACCGCTCGCTTACTGAACGTCATTCTCAGGTCGAATTAGTTCCATTCAGCGTGATTCAATTCAATGCCCTCGATTGTGATCTTGGAAAGGATCCGTTTCATATCAAATAACTGACCATCTTTTCTAGAGGAATACCGCGGTAGTCATAGGAAATTGTTTCTGAATATAAAAAAAATAAAAATTAAATACAAGGGAATCTAATCTAAAAATATATTTAATTTATTTGAGATATTTAACGTGTGCTTTTTGAACCGACAGATTAGATCTGCACACGACTTAAAAACTTAAATTTAGAACAGTCACAACATCCAGCCCCCAGCCGTTAATTCATCACTGTGAAAGGATAGATAAACATTTCACCAAAATTGTTTTTTACCATGCCAGGTTTTGAATCAGGTACCCTAAGTTTAGTAGACATACACATTACCCACGGAGCTAAGGTGCCGGACAAAAACACATTAAATGTATTCATGAATTGGGGACATTTAAGTGCAAGCTTTAAATATTAGTCATTTGTATAAAAGAAAACTCCAAATGAAGACGTAAGCTCAAAGATCTAAGTTAACTGGGTGATTATGACCCCAAAAAACATCTCTCCCACCCTACGAAACATGGAATGTCGTAGCAACAACCCCCTTTTTTATTATTAAATGCTAACCTTCGTACTCGTGTAAATATCCCCTAAGTTAATTTTATTTCAACCTGCTTCGGTGGCCATGTGGTCTCACAATAGACTTGACTGCCGATTACAGGGAGGTTGGGGTTCGAATCCCGGTCGGGTGTACTGAGGTGGCTTTTTTTTTTTCAAAATGATCTTCCACTCGTTCTCCATGTAAATGCGGGTTCAGTTCCTTTAAATTCGACCTTTTTCATCCCTAACATTCTAGCGTAGTTAGTTCATTACATAGGCATATAAACTGAACAGGTAGTAATACGGGGTGCTAAAACAACCTTTGTTCATAGGGCTTGAAGTAAATACTAGCGAGAGTTAATTTTTTGTGTGCGTGTGTGAATATGTACGGCTCAAAATCTTTTTTTTAGAGACCTCAACACAATTTTTTATGATATCGGGTAACCCCGTCTTAAAAGTGTAAATATATTAATTAATAATTTAAATGTTGTTAGGATGCCTACATTGAACGTATCAAAATATTATAGAATGTTACTTTAATATTTTATAATGCGTCATTTTGGCATGGCTATAAAGCAAATCAAACGTTTTAGATTCACAAATCCCTAAGCCTCCTGTTTATTTCGGGCATTCCTTCATTATATACGATATATTTCTAAGTTATCGAGGAAAGGTATTTCCTTGTTTTTCCTCAATTCGGGGCATTATAATCGAAGTAATTATGGGCCGTACGAAATGTGCCTTGTCTTCTAGCACGGTGATTTGTATAGCCCGAGTCTAATAGGAATGTTGATATATGAGAGATCGACGTGCCTTACTTCTGGAATGTATGCCTCTAAATATAGAATGAAATAGAGAATAGAGAAGGGGGTATTTTGAACGATAAGCTTGTTAACCACATCTTGTAAATTCTCAATGTAGGGAATTCGGGTTTTAACCCCAGCTAGAAAGCCTGCTCCAAAGGGGAGTTTTATCGGATTGTGTAAGAAGAACTTCATAATCGATAGTATCCACTCGCTAATATAATTATGTAGTATGAGTCATACCTCAGCAAATCTGATCTAAACGTGACCTTTGCCAAGGGTGTGGAAATACTTGATAAGAGCTGTAACATCGGTTGAATATGTTCAACCGGTTTCTAATGAAACTAACATTTCTGTCTCAAATAAGATCAACAGATCAACTCTGAACTATCTAAATTGGTATTTACCCTTACTAAACTAATCTTTATTAAGTATATCTATGGCTGTAACAAAGTTTAAAAATATAGTTTTGTTTATACTATTACATCATATATTTAACTAACAGCTTAATCCTTAAATTAAGGTCGAGGAGGTAGTTTTATGAAATTAACCCGCATTAGAGTGAACAGATGGGAAAACCATAGTGATAAGTCACATATGAAAAATCATTCCCGGTGGATCCAGTAGAGATTAGAATCTCGACCTCCCGTCAAAGACTTTCCACACTATAGTGAGCGTGACGACTTGGACCGCTTGGTACAATGTACCAAAATTGCACTTGTACCGTTTCAACTCAAACCTCAAACCAATCTAAAAAAATATGTCTACATCTAAAAACAAATCCAAATAACAAACTAGGTTAAATAATTGCAACGTTTGACTAAATGTATTAACCTTGAAATTCGTTATAGCTTTTAGTTTATAATAAAGTGCCGTGCTAATTATATTTACTGGGAGATTTTCATGCAGTTTAAATATGAGTTTGCATGGACGTACAAACTGTATGTGCTGGAGGTGGGGGTGAGGGGTGGAGCCCAGAATAACTTATCTCCCCCCCCCCCTCCCCGCCCCCCCACCAAGCCTTTATTCTTTTGGGCCCCTCTAAAGTTGGGTGAAATTTTCCAAACTGTAGCAGCAAATAAAAAACTTACTAAAATGTTTAAGATTTGTAACCTTATCGTGTATACTTGTTTACTATGTTTATTCACATACATTTGTGCTTGAAATGAGTTTAGTGAACTTTCGTTAGTTTTTGAGTGATTGACCAGATCTTATTGATTTATGGCTATGTAATGCATCAAGTTAATCTATTATTAAAAGTGGCTCAATACCGTGAAAACCTACCCTTCAACCTTCGGTGGCCGCATGGTCTAGGGCATCACTCTTGCAATAGACTAGAATGCCGATGACGGGGAGTTTGAGGTTCAAATCTCGTTCTGGTGTACTGAGGGAGTTTTTCCCAAAATGGATTTCCACTATCTCCATGCAAATGCGGTTACACTTCCTATACATATACGACGTTTATTATCTCTCAAACCATCAGTGTAATTAGTACAAAAGCGTCTAACCCAAACGGGTATTTGGTTGTGGTGCTAAAAAAAACTTATTGAAAGTAGAACTTATGAGTGCAGCACTCCGCTATAAACTATCATCCGCACTAATTAGCTAGGAATATTCAGTAATTTAAAATATTACAATGATATATTATTTCAGTGAACTCAACAATCAGGTGACCACATTGGTGGCGTTTGATTTACCAACTAGTTAGGTACCATACAATTAATTTGCTTTGTTGTTTACATTATAATATAAGAAATAGGTGCAATATAATATACGCCTGCGGAGAAAGCTAAGTTTTCTGAAAAGGTTTGGGAAGGGTGAAGGGGGGGAGGGGTGTTTAGAGGCTCGATATAACACTTTTCTATACTTTTAACCAATGAGGTTTGTATATGCACCCTCTGACCTCACCCTTTCTTTACCTTTGAATCTTGCCTTGCTTTCTCAAATATACACTTCATCCTGCTTCAAATTACATGTATTTGGATTATCTTTTTTACTTTCAAAAATTGGCATAAATACGGGGGGGAAAAATAATTTATGATCTCTTACATGAGCCAGAGTTATAAAACGTTATTACTTCATCTTTAAGAGTTTTTTTATATTGGTTGTAAATATTACTTTGCTTCATACAGCGTATGAATGACTTGAATCTCACAATGACTTGTTAATTAGCTATATGTGCTAGGTATTTGAAAGAGAAAGATATAAACCAAACCTATATCTATAAGGGATTAAACTTTCAAACTAGCTTAATAAAATACCTTCAATTGAAGTTGTATTACCATCACATGTTTTAGATTAGGTCTTTATGTAACCTCGCATTATATTACATTCGTGATGAGATAATTATTGTGTACTGTGCTATTTGCTATTTGCTATTTGCTATTTGAGAATGATCTAAACACAGTTTAGACTAATTCTGGTTTGTTCCTTTCTGCAGGACATCTCGCTTCCCTAAGAACGGTATTTTATTAAATATTTTTTCTAACGATATATTAGTGGTTGGAAATCTATTTATAGATATAAACGTTGAACAGTCATTTAACACTAATTCTTGAAATCAACCTATTTTCTACCGCAGAGATTGAATAGTAATTTTTTCATATATTTGAGGTATTTAACGAGCACTTTCTGAACCAACTGATTATATCAGCACATGCCTTATAAACTAACATAAATCTAGATCAGACACAACATCCAGTCCCTGACCTTTGATTCATCACTGGTAAGGGGGAAACCCATATTTCAACCATGATAAATATTTTGGCCATTCCAGAAATTGAGCCCGAGATCCTTTTGGCTATAATAAATCAACTATTGGTTCAGTAAAAATGGAGTTTTAATTTTCTTCACGTGGTGATATCAACAATTGTTAAATATCTGTGATGAGCAAAGTGGCATTAGATGACAAACTTTTTAAATTAATAAAAAGGTTTCATTAAATTGCAGGACATCCTTGACAGATATTCAACAAATGTTGATTTCACCATATGAATAAAATTAAAGTACGAAAGAAATATCTTATTTATTTTGATAAAAAAAAAATTGGTATAAAAACTGCAAAACCACTTACCTTTTCTGCCCCCCCTCCCCGCTTTCCCACCCTAATTTAGTTTGTTAGTTTTGTGCTGATATAACAACTGTATTCAGTAAGTGTAAGTTAAATATTCTTTATAAAAAAAGATTATTCTACATAACATGGCAGGCACAAAGGTGAAGACACTGGGGTTTCTGCCATTGTCAAAATAGTTCGACGGTTCTACTTTAAATAAAAGTCAACTCACACTTGAAAAACTTGAAGGAGAACCCTGGCGGAGTTTTGTATTATTCCCGTAGTGTGACAGGTATAAGTAGTTACAGTCCATATTCCCATACGAACGGCTTTATCTTACAGAAAAGTAACCAAATCTATTTTCACGTATTCATACGTCAAGTCATGTGACTTGCAGCGTTCCTTTTTGAAAGCTATTCTCAATATCTACAACTGACCGCGTGGCACAGTGGTCAATGACCTGATTACAAAACTAGGAGTCCCAGATTCGATTCCTAGATGATGACATGGGTGTTTTTCCCGAAGGGAGAGTTATCAAAATAGTCACAGAAGTCTGGTTAGTTATACTTAAGTTAGGTTTAAATGTTTCCACCGGTTCCACACCCTCATAATAACTATCAATATCACTATCACCATCACCCCATCTCATAGGGACGTGGAAACAGCCTCCACGGAAAGGATGTACGATTAGTACATTAGGGTAACGGTACATTAGTACTGGCTTATCTTTCCACTACTGAGCTACGAGTGATATACCCCACACACGCATGTATAAAATCAATACCTATAACATAATACTAATAATAAAGTAAAATGTTATCAATGCTTAACAAACGAAAATATGAATACATCGCAAAAGCCCCTTCGTATGAAAATGTGCCTGTTCTGGTGATTCTATCTCCCTTTCCACTGAGTCTAATGAACGTGCAAGGTGCAGGCAGGCCTGTATCCGACCACTGCTCGTGTCCGCGGTCCGACCCGGATGTGGTTCCCGGCGACTGATGGAGGCATGTACCGGTCTTTTTGAACGTCTCCTTTCGGATAAGGGTATCCCTTCTGGGGGCCACATCAACCGACCGTTTGTTTTAGATCTCGTCCACATTAAGGCTAAATAAACTTATGTTCACCACGTCACTCAACTATTTTAGGGTATCCGCATATTTACACAATTGGTTTAAGTATGAGATAGATAGAATTAGAGGAAATGTTCCCGCATTTGCGTGGAGAGATATATAGGTAAATAGAAAGAGAAGAGGGAACATTTAGGTAAGAACACCGTTAGTTCACCCGCCCTACCGGGGCTCGACCCCCTATGACCCCGTCACCTTTATTCCGCTCTCCTACCTGAATGACGCCTTAGATTATTCAACCACTGATGTGGATCATAATAAACAAAAATTTTAATTTTTGAGCATTCGTTTTTTTTACTAAGTATCACGATATACTACCGGCTACAATATATTTTAAAACATGAATTGTTTTATTAAAGTGTAAAAATTCCCTTTGAAACATTTTCAAAATGTAATTTTGTCTGAAAATGAAAATCCCATATTAATCTCTGCACGTTTTTTTCTGTCATTAAATGTGATGTAATTACGAAATACTAAGAACATAAAAAAGGTTTTGTGGCTAGAAATGGTATTTGTTCGTTTCATGAAAATGATACAACGTTCATTACTTAAGCTAAAACCTCATCCGCAACCATTATCATTTAGGGAACACGAGTTAAGGGCACTGTTTTTGCGATTTATTTGTTGTTGCTAAAATCAATAATATAGTGCCTTAGTAGAAATATAAACTTTAGTTTTATTCGAATGGTGATATCAACAGTGTTTGTTTATCTGTCATGAGCATTGTGGCATTAGAGGAGAAAATTTTAAATGAAGAGAGATTGTTTTCATTAAATTCCAGGACACCCTTGACAGATATTCAACAACTGTTGATATTACCGTGGGAAGACACTTTAAATTCTACGTTTGTTTAGAAGCAATATTTGATATATTTTGACCAACTGCTGTTTTGATATAAAACCAGCAAAACACTAACCTTTCTCGCTTCCCCTACATCCCCACCTTAAGGCCATAAATAAGATTCATATTGATGGGAGGGCAAAGCTTCAATCGCGCCCTGGTTGAGTCGAGAGTATCTCTCTCGTTCTAGGACGTTTGGCACGGTTGTGGAAACACCGGTTAAACCAACCTTGTCTCTTTGTATAGTTCTGACTCGCGTTTATAAAGCCAGTATCGGTTCAATCGTGTGTAACGATGGGTGTTAATGTTGACGATGTTATTACAACGAATCATGGTCACGTGTGTATTGTCTTGTCAAGTATGGCTTCTAAAATACTCATCTCGACAGCCTATACTACCCGTAAGTGTTCTCTTTATATTATTGTGATGTTTTACTCTCAGAAGTTAATAACGTCAAAGGTTGGCTGATATTATACTAGGTCAGATGAGGTTAGCTTATAAGGGAAAAGGTATTTTCTCTTTGTTCCTCATTTGAGTGAAGGAGAGTGGAAAACCATTTTGAAAAAAGCCACCCTCAGTACACCCGAACGAGATTCTAACATCGATCTCCCCGTCATCAGCAGTCTACTCTACTGCAAGAGTAGCCCCTTAGACTATGCGGCCACCGAAGTGGTTCACGTGGTGTTCATCCTTTCTACAGGATCACGTAACTATTTACTTAGTACCTAAGTTTTACACTCTGATTTCATAGGTTAGGTTGTTTCCAAACTTTACTGACTAACGTTAGCACGTAATTAGAATAAAACGTCTGATCTCATTTAACATAGCTTCTTAAGGTTGGATAGAAGGGAACTCAAGTTAATAATAACACTAACAATAATTTAATATTACCAGTAAACCCTTTCGAAACCTTCGCACATTAAACCTCCCTCTCCCCCTTCCCCCGAAAAAAATGATTTAATCTTTTGTTGGGTTGTTGAGATTCAAATACTCAGCGAAGTTTATACACAACATAGCAAAGAGAGTTTATTAATGTGAAAGTATTTACAATTTACAATACCTCTTTCATACAATAATTGGTATTAGAATCCAATCGTCTGGAATTTTTTGTTTGTCATTTTCGGTAATTGATCAAAACAATTGTTAGACTTTTCTTTTAACTTAAATTTTAAACAAACAATGTGTTTTAACGTAAACTGAGTATGCTATGTCAGAAGTCAGTAAAAAATCCTTTCCACTGATAGCTTATTCATCGTTATTGGCTTTGTATTAAATGAGAAAAGGGGATGTTGACAACAAAAATAATATATAGGATAAATATTTGATAGTGTGCACCTAATATGAATGTCTAATATCAGATTTCAGCCCCATACATTAATTATTTTACCCTAACAATGGTACCAAGAAAGAATAAAATAAGTTTGACCCCAAATAATTCGTTAGCTATAATGATTTAAAACCAATGAGGCACTATTTATAGATTATAATTATACACTTGTTAAAATAGTTCAGTAAATTTTCTATTGTCAAATGAATTTAAAGGCTAGTTAGCCTAAAAGTACTTTAACCATCCGAGTAAAATAGCGTTTTGACTTTGACGAAGCGACATATTATTCTAAAATGGAATGTGTTCACTTAGCTACAACTTTTTTTAAAAAGCAATTAAAATTTATAAAAAAACACTGATGTTATATCAAATTACCATTTCATTAACTTTTCTTCTGTTTACACCTATGTTGTACGCACGTTAAGTCGACACGTGAATTAAAAAAGATCCATACAAGTGTGTGTAGATGTTGATAATTCGTACAGTTAAAAAAAATCGTGACAAAGATCTAATTGGTCACGCCTGTTTGGAATTGCAGACTAAACTGCACGTAAAGTTTAGATGTCGTCGTTTTTTTTCTTTATGTTACATTTCACTCCATTTATTAAACTACATGGTGTGCATCCTGTCTCGGATACTTTTTAGTCTTTAGTCCAAACTATCTTGGTCTGCTCGAAATTGTACTACAGATTCAGCCCCAGCTTGGCAGGAAACATAATTGAAGCTTTGTTTCTTTTTAAGGGTACAGGTGAAATAGGGGGAGGTATAATTTTAACTCAAATTGAGTTAATTATTCCATCTGTTAAACCATCACTTTAACTTTAAAATGCACTTCGTATCATAGTTATAAGCGATCTGTGTCTTATTTAAATTATTTGTTTCAAAAGGTATTTGCTGGGATCCTTGTGAAGTTTGATATTTAAAAGGTGTCCTAGAAAATCTCTGTTTTGTAACTTTAGCCTTTTTACCACCTGTATGCTTGAAATATTATTTCACGTGTAATTATTGAATGAATTACACTCGGCTAGTAACTTTCCAGTTTCTACTTTTGTTTTAAAATTTATGTTTGTATCACTAAAGGAACAATGTTTTGTGACCCTTTCATAGTAATTAAACTAATCAATGGATTTTTAGCAAGCCTGTAAAATACTAAAAAAACAACATTGCGTGTGGTCAACAATCTTCTCTAGATTAATTTTCTTTTCCACCAATTAACAATACTATATTAACAAACAACTTTGGGTCATGCTTGGCATCATAAAACTAATTAGTGATATTAAAGTAACATCAAAGCTAAATTCCATTAAAAAAAATAGCTATAAGTTTTTATAGTTGTTAGGCCATAATTATATTCCGTTAAAAATTACCTAAACTATGATTAAATATAAGAAAATGTTGACCAAATTCAATTGAGACTTTGAAACGAAAATATTAATTTTATATAATTTTAGCGCGTTGGAAAAGACGTCTTTCTTGTCATGTCTGGTCTGTTTGTGACGGTAAACTCGTGGTTTGAATCCCAGACGTATTTACAGAGGAGTTGTCTTCCTTAAATAGTTTTCAAATCTCACGTCACGATGAAATGGTCACATTTCCTCCAAATTCTACCTTCCTCATTCCTACTCCATTATCGTGCCAATGGAAATGACTCAAAACATGATTCAAGTTGTTTGTTGTTGAAATATTACCTTTTAATTGTTTTACTGCCTTAGTCGAGACGAGGTTCCTTCGCTGCCCCTTCATCGCCCCCTACCCCCTCGCTCCCTATGGCAATGATATACTTTTATTTATGTACTGTCCAAGGNGGGGGGGGGGGGGGGGGGGGGGGGTGTAGACTGTAGTGTCCGAGAGTGGCATATTCGGAATGTAAAAAAAAGAGATATTATAGTAATTTTTAATTTTAATATTTTACTCTCTTTTGATTCCTCGGAGATAAAAGTATTGCGATTGTCAAAATAGTCGAACTTGAGATTTTGATAAACCTGAAACAGAAAAAGTGTTTTCACGATGTCGTCCGTTTGTGTGTCTGCACCTGAACTAGAGCCGGAACCATTCTACCGATCTCTCTAAAACTTGGTATCAAGGGTTTTTAAGTTTCTCCCCTAGAGATTTTTGTAATTAAATACTTATCCCTAAAACCAGTTTACAGAATGGCACAAAGGGAAAAATTGATTACATTTTGTTTATAGCCTCTGTTTAACATTACAAACAAATGGGCAATTCTCATTTTTCCAGTGAAAATTACTTTTGAGGTATCTTACATAAGCGGCAATTTCCAACTTTGTTATTAACTGCTTTATTTCATATATTAAATACTTATCACTGTAAAGTTATAGTTATGTTAAAAATAAAATGCTTCTATTTGAGATGTATTTTTATACAACCGATAGTTTCTGAACTATAAGGATATGTATGGAGACGTTTGAAATGTGAAATTGATTTTCACACTTTTTGGTTGACAGAAATGTTCCTATTTCTTCAATGTTTCTGTAACAGTGTGTCTATTCCATCTATGCTCTTTGGTCGAGTGTTTCTGTAACAATGTATATTATATAGTTTCACAAATCCTAATAGTTTTTAGTATATGTCTCTACAATAAAATAAAAGAGAACTTATGTGCAGTGCACTGTGTGATTTATTTAAATTTATTTATCACCCATGGTTAAAGGATGTAAGGCTTGTCAAAGAATTAGGTAATTAAAAAAAATGCTTTTATAATAGCAAATATATTTCTGATGGTAACAGTTATTAGCGCTGAAAGGTGATTTTCCAAGTTAGAACTTATAAAAAACCTACATTATAAGCATCACTCCTCATTAAAGTTTAAATGCGCATTACTTCTTCCTATTGAATCCAAAATAGCCCAAACATTTGAGCTCAAAGATTTATTAGAGCTATTTTATAAGGCCAACGCTTGAATGAGTCATTCTCAAGATATTATTTATTCTGTACTTTTACATGTTTAATTTTCGTTCCTATGTTCGGTTACATTTTTTTAACTAATAGCAAAAATATTTTTTCTTACATAAAAATACATAGCAAATATATTTTTTCTCACATAAATACATGAATCATAGGTTTTTTGTGCGATTTTTTTCATGAATGTTATAAGAGGTGAGAGAGGCATTTTCATGCTTTTCCGTGGTAAAAGCGTACTAGCCGTCCATTATAAGGGTAAACTGGGTGACCACACCCCTAGGAAACCGGGAAAACACCGGCAATTTTTTGTGTCTGGAAAAAACGGGGAAAACACAGATACATTTGAAAAATCTAGTAAAAATACTAGAATATATTTTGTTAATTTGTGTTGGGGAAAAAAATAAACTGAAGAATTAAGCACGCTGATTCAAAAATCTATTACGACATCTTAAACAAGGGTTGTGAAATGAAAGAGGATTAATCATAAATTGTCCGGTTTTAAATATTGGTTACTTCACACTAGTCAGTTAAATGAAAAAATGAAACTTGATAAATTCTTTCTTCAAATTAAGTTGCCTGGAAAAATGGGAATCCTTTCTGAAAAGCCTGTAAAAAAGAGGTTAAAGAGCGACAACCCTGGTAAATTATTCAGAAAATTGAATAAACATTATTTTTCTCGAAATGACTGTCAAAATTCAGAACAAACTCTTGTATCACTTGTGAAGATTTTCACTGAATGTAAAACATATTTATAACAAAGAAAAAAAAATATATTTTAGTCTCCGAAACTTTTATTTCCTTTCTTCCAAACCCGCACTGATACATGTGTGTATAGAACATTCTACTGACAAAGTCTCGCGGAGAACTTATTCAAAATCCAGGCGCGTTCTTTTTTTCCATCCCAAACTCCGTGTCCTATTGTGAAATCGAAGTGTCAATCGTCCCTGTGGATTCTCGTAAACTTTGTCTCTTATTGCACCGGTTCTTGACACTTTCTACGAGGTACTTCCAGTCTGTTTCACACTCTTTGAGGGAAAAGTTGCTAAGTCGCAGTATAGAACTGTTGGACTCATTCTAAAGTGTCTTTAAATATTATTCCATAGTTCTTACACTAGCTAGTTTTTGGTCTACACGCTATTTCACAAAACTGGTGTGGCATTCAGGTGTGCACATGAGAATTAGGGACAAGGTCATTTTGTCTTGCCAATACCACAAGTAATTTAACAAATAACTTTTTTCTAAATACCGTGTCTTACTACCTGTTAAGATTGTACGCACGCATTATAATTCATATAATGAGGTAGGGATAGTAAGGTAGTATTTTAGAGTTAATCTACCCACATTATCGTAGAAAGAAAGCTAGAAAACATTTAGGAAAAAACACCCTCGATGGACCCGACCGGGATTCTAACCTGGATCTCCACATCATCTGCTGGTCATTCTAATACGAGACTAAGAACTTATAAAGTATATTTAAAATATACTATCCCTACCACTTGATATTAAAAAAACACAATGACGAACAGTTAAAGTGCCTTAAAAATCCCTAACTGTAAAACAATCACCGTAACCATTACACTGCATACATAAAGTATATTCAGCGTAGGAATTGTTTTCTGAAAGGCTTTTTTCCTTACCAGAAATCTATTATATAGTGGGATATTGGTAGGAAAAAAGACCTTCCAGAGAGTAATTCCTATCTTGAATGGAGTATACTTACATTGCATTTAAGGCCATTTACATATATTTTCAAAATCACTGCTTTTGGCTACCATTAGAGAAACTTCTAATAGCTTCTAGAGGCACTTAATATTCATACATTTTCTTCACCACCGGCATTTGGGGGAGTCTAACCCCCTCACACACCGACATTTCATTTTGGCTACAATTTTGATCGTATGCTCACACCAATGTACATGTTTGGGTGTACTGGTGCAACATATTTTAATGACGTGAATATGTCCCACACGAACGTTCTTCACGAATCAAAGTACTTGGTCCATTCTCCCACCCGAAACACCCATGTATTCCCAACACAGTCTCTTACATAATATGTGCCCCAGCTACGCTCTATTTTCTGAGCCTATTATGGGGTACAATACAAGCTGCGCGTTGTCCACCGTGTTGGTTCTAGGCCTAGGTGGTGGCCGCGACACTGGTTTTGAGAGTGTTTTATCTGCAGGAGTCGCAGAAATACCTCAACTCCAGGCTCAGGTGCATGAAGTTGTAAAAAATATGTTAATTATTACTCGCTCTGTGGTTTATTTGAAGTAAAGCTAGGAGTCAACCTGCTTTTTTATTGTTGTTGAATTGGAATTGCCTTAGGTGCTTTAATATGAGCTCTTTAAAAAAATATATATTTAATTTGACTTTAATTTAAAATTATTTCTAAAAACCATTCTTCTACAAGTATATTATTCATTAACTGTTGATATCACCATGTGTAGAAAATATTACTTTATGTTTCTACTGTAGCAATATTTGATTTTTTGTTTGGGGCAAACAATCGTTTTGCCATAAAACTTGTGAAAACACCTTTTCTCGCGTTCCCTACATCCCCACCTTAGAGCCTGAGTTACACTTGGCGACTTTACTCGCAGCTACCAGTCGCTGCTACCTGCTGGTCACACGTCGCTACTGGTTTCAGCGTTTAGTCGCGGCGAGTAGGCCGGTGTGGTCCGTGGACACCTCTTGAACATGTCATCTCTTGGTCCTCGCCGACACGTCTTACGACAGCCGGTAAGGTTAGCATGTGCTGAAATAGCCGATAATCTCTCAATAGAAAATGTAGATAGGAAAATAAAGTGTATTCGGGAGTGGGTAGCCAGAAAGGAACAATTGGGAGAGTCTATTGAAAGAATTGGCTGAATAGGATGCGACTTCCTATAGGAATATTTTGAGTATGTCGCCAGGGAAGTTTGACGAATTACTGGAAACTATTTCACAAAAAATACAAAACAGGATATTTCTATGAGGAATGCTATTCCATGCAATACCATGTTGGAAATAGCACTTCTTTATCTGGCGAGTGTTGATAACCTGAGGTCACTTGAATCCTGGTTTAGAGTATCACACAGCACAATATCACGTTTTTTGCCTGTTGTGTTGACAGAAATTTATAACGCATTGACTATATTTATCAAGGTTAGTTGAATGCAATATTTTTTTTAATGTTATTTATGTAGCTTAAAATAATAAAAAAAAAACATTTATCTTTAATATACCCAGTAAATCTAGTTGAAAAAAATGTAAGAAAGTTTTCTTAGTGGTTTTTGATTATTAAGTTATCCTAATGATTATTACAATACAAGTAATTTAAGTGTTCACCAACATTCTGGAACTATCATTTATTTTCAATTGTATATCTGTAAAATAGCTTTGTCATTTGGATTTAGTCCAAAAAAAAGTGTTTGTTTTTGTAGTGAATTCGTTGCTGGCCTGTGGCGACTTAGAGCCTTCTAAACTAGGAGATCCCTCGAAACTGAGAGAGGCCTCTAAACTAGGAGATCCCTCGAAACTGGGAGAAACCTGGAGACTGTTAGAACTCTTAAAACTGGGAGAGGCTTTGAAGCTGGTAGAGGCCTCGAAACTGTGAGAGACCTGGAAACTGTTAGAATCCTGTAAACTGGAAGTTCCAGAATACTAGAGGAAGTTAATTGGTGACGTTGAGGAGTATCCCAGGGAGATGGAGAAAAGACTTTCTCGTGTGATCAGACATTGTATCTTCTCTTGAAGTAAAATGAAACTTTTGATCGATAGTTGTCGAAGTTGTAATGCAACATGCTTTGTAAACCAGTCATTATAGTTAGTCATCTGTGCTTTTTCATGGAGTTGTGAAATAACTTTCTCAAAACCTGAGTTTTTAATTTTCGTCTTCAATATTTTCTTTGTAAGTTCAGGGGCACCCATTTTGTTAGGTGATCTCTTTCTCTTTGCAGATGAAGAAACCATTAGGGTTGGCATTTTTTAAGTTTGCTCCAGAGCTGGTGCTGGCCTCAGTGATATCTCTCTGAGGCTATTGAAGTAGCCGCGAGTAATCGCTTCTTGTGACAGGATAGTCACCGCGACTTATTCAAGTAGCAGCTACAAATACTCGAGGTGACTTGAATTGAACATGTTCAGTTATACTCGCCAGGAGTGTGCGAACCCGGTGATCACGTGATCTAGTAGCCGCGAGTAATCGCTTCGTGTGACAGGATAGTCACCGCGACTTATTCAAGTAGCGGCTACAAATACTCGCGGCGACTTGAATTGAACATGTTCAGTTATACTCGCCAGAAGTGTGCGAACCTGGTGATCACGTGATCTAGTCGCTGCGAGAAAGAACCGGAGTCGACTCGTGTGACGACACAGTCGACTCTTGATCGCTACTAGAGTAGGCTCTCCGGCTTGTGTTGTATTTTTTATTTTATAATGGCTGAAGTGGAAAAAAAGAGACAATATGCGTTGAAGAGGCCAAGCGAAGATATATGTTTTTTAGGGATTTATAGAAAATATGAAGAGTTGTGGGATACGGCGAATAAAAACTATGCGCAAAAACGCGCGGGAGGACAATTTCACGAAGTTGATATTGTGTTGTGAGGCACTCTGAATAAATAATCAAGAGACATTAGGTTATCACCAATCCCCATGTAACGCATTGTTATTTTAAATTTTGTGTTGCACGAAATAGCGCTTCTCATAACTGTGTCTTGTTTTTTTCTTATTTCAGGGGTGATAATTTCAATTAGTTCATCAAACTTCACTTGCGTTAAAAGTATAATATTTTTGTAGGCAATAGAATCCGCTGCAGCCAGTTCTCTTAAAAGCGTCGTAGAAGCCCCCAATTTATTTCTTCGACCGATCCATTCACGGGCCCTCTTTAGCTTTTTGCGAGTACTCTGTATTTGACTCAGCATTGGTTCTGCCAATTCCGCACGTGCCAAACGGATCAACTGTTGGATAATCGCACGACGAGGTCTTATGAACGACATTTCTGCTTTCTGCACGAGTCTGCCTTGACTGCCCTACTCGCGGCCACTAAACAAACAGTGTATACGTGGGACAAGCTAGTGGCGGCGACTTTATGTGACGAGCTAGTCACTGCTATTGGTAACAGCGAGTAAAGTAGCTTGGTGTGACACAACCTTTAAAAACATTCGTTGCTGCTTAAATCCGAGACCCACGCAAGGACCGAAATTCCGATAATAACCTCTTTTTCGGAGCCTTTGTCTTTTCGAGTCGAGCACATTAGGTCTACTGTGCTCAAGTCTTCGACTTTGTTTAATGAGACATGTACCCTCTTAAAGTGAAGGAGGCAGCTAAGCGCAGGGATACAGCACTATTCAATCTAATGAATTAACCGGTTTATCCTTATTCCCTCCTTCTCTGAAATATTTTCCCGTTGCGGCGAGTTCTGGTTCCTAAGGTCCAAACATCAACCAATACTGCCTTAACCGACATAACCTTTCTTTTTTTATCCCTTCCCCTTTCTTCGCCGGCTTTCTTTACTTCTAGGAAATAAGGGGTTGCCGGATGAATTCAGTTCTAAAGGGTTAAAGTGTGCTTCGTTTTTATATGTTCTTCCCCTTTTTGTATGCCGCTTGAATAGTAAAATGCAAGTATCCTGGTCATTCTTTTCTTATTAAAAAAAAAAAAAAAAATTATTGAAGGGTAAACACACACAAGCACTTGATCTGGGTTCAGTAGCTGGTTCCTCTGGGAAGCTGTACCTTTAATTTGCTGTGGAGCTCTCGAGTGTTGACAAGACGGTCTACTTTAGTGGGCCATTACTGAGAGGGTGGGCTAGGAATTGATTTTTACCGGTTTTACTAATAGGTATTTTAGTTTATCTCATGGATGTCATTTTTCTTTCATGTTATTTGTGGACAATACCATTAGTCTTGGTATTGATTTTTTTTCTTCTGTTGTTTGCATTATAGCACAAATAACAGTTGAATACATCTTTATGATCAAATATAACATTTTTAATTTTCTTATAAAGATAACTATATAACTGACATCCCTAACACTAGATAGCTTGATTGTCTGAAGAATTGAATGACTTCTAATATAAAAGCAATAATTTTATAACAAATATCATCCTTTTTAAAACTGCACTTTGAAATTTAGCTTTTAAAAACTTCAACGAAATAAATATAAAGTCAAAAATATGTTTGTTCCGTATTTCTTTGGGTAAAGTCCCCTTAATTTATATGTTTCTTCATACACCGAGGTAGTATAGACATTTTAGTAAATATCAAATTTGAACAAAATAGGTCAAACCTATTAGGCGCCAATAAAAATGCATCATTATACCGCCATATAAATAAAGTACAGTATAACGTTTTTATTTAAATCCAAAGGATATATAAAAAAAATCGAAATATTAAAAATTCGAATTGGCCATTTTATGAGTATTTAGACAGGTTTATATACAATAAATCAATAACTTCAAATATGATACATATAAATGTACACATTATATATATTCTATATAAAACAAACATACACAATATATACATAGATGAAAAACAAGAACAATTCGAAATCAAAATAGAAAAATTAGGAAAAATCGACATATTAAAATTGTAGAGCTAAATCAGTCGGGGCGTCACGTGATTATATTGTCACACAAAAGCTATTAAAGCAGAGCCTCCACATCCCCTATTCTAGGAAACATTCTTTCGCCGCCTGCGTAGAATTCCCCGCTTGGCTTTGCTTCAATAACTTTTAACTTTATTTGAAATTCTTGACATATGGCGTGATTTAATAAAGATAGTAAAGCTAGGTTTGAAATAAGTAAAAACTCGAATAATTTAACAATGGATAGGCTTTGAACTATCATACTATCATATTCTTTCTAAAATTCAAATCAACTGGTGGTGTTGATTTAAATATGTATTTCATGGGGATACATGGTGGATCCGAAATATCCAATTTTTACAATTGACTAATGTCGAATTAGCCAGTTCTTAATGTACAGACCATAAAAAAATTCTATCGGGCACATATGTTTTCACTAGAATCGCGATACCTTAGATAAACATCACGAATATAGTAAAGCAAAGGACTGGAGCTCTCCAAAGTGGTACACGACATAATTAATCTGGTTGTTTTTTTTGTTTTTTTAAACTTGAAAATAAACCGTGTAAATAAGGCGCCTGTTACAAAACTTCCTCTGTGCAACTGGACACCAACTGGTACCGACAGATGACTGCTGAGCACTACTCTGCTTGGTGAGTTGAATAGGGGTTGGGAGGGTGGTCAAGTCCCTTCTCATACGAAGGTAAGTTGACCCCAATGACCGCAGCCCCCGAGTATCTGAAGCAAGACAACAGGTGTCGATGGGGAAGGCCAGCTGATACCATGTCGCCAGCGGGCCAGACACATCACATATGGGCCATGCACGTGTTGCACCCCCAAATCGATACCGCCAACCTGCTGTGACAAGGTAGTTGCCCCACCAGGGTCCTGTAGGAATAGTCCCGTCTTGGAATTAGACTCCCAGTCTTGGAACTAAACGCCCCGTCTCTGTACTAAACACCTTGTCTCGAAACTAAACGCCCCGTCTCGGAACTAAACGCCCCGTCTCGAAACTAAACGCCCGGTCTCTGAAGTAAACGCCCCGTCTTGAAACTAAACGCCCTGTCTTGAAACTAAACGCCCTGTCTCGGAACTAAACTCCCAGTCTCGGAACTAAACTCCCAGTCTCGGAACTAAACGCCCCGTCTCGGAACTAAACGCCCCGTCTCGAAACTAAACGCCCCGTCTCGGAACTAAACGCCTTGTCTCGGAACTAAACGCCCCGTCTCGGAACTAAACACCCCGTCTCGGAACTAAACGCCTTGTCTCGGAACTAAACGCCTTGTCTCGGAACTAATCGCCCTGTCTCGTAACTAAACGCCCTGTCTCGGAACTAAACGCCCCGTCTCGGAACTAAATGCCCCGTCTCGGAACTAAACACCCTGTATCGAAACTAAACGCCTTGTCTCGGAACTAATCGCCCTATCTCGTAACTAAACGCCCTGTCTCGGAACTAAACTTCCAGTCTCGGAACTAATGGCCCCGTCTTGAAACTAAACGCCCCGTCTTGGAACTAAACGCCCGTTCTCTGTACTAAACTCCCGGTCTCGGAACTAATCGCCCTGTCTCGTAACTAAACACCCTGTCTCGTAACTAAACGCCTTGTCTCGGAACTAATCGCCCTGTCTCGTAACTAAACGCCCTGTCTCGGAACTAAACTTCCAGTCTCGGAACTAAACGCCCCGTCTCGGAACTAAACACCCTGTATCGAAACTAAACGCCTCTTCTCGGAACTAATCGCCCTGTCTCGTAACTAAACGCCCTGCCTCGGAACTAAACTTCCAGTCTCGGAACTAATGGCCCCGTCTTGAAACTAAACGCCCCGTCTTGGAACTAAACGCCCGGTCTCTGTACTAAACTCCCGGTCTCGTTTAGAACTCGGAACAGTATTTTCTACCGGAAAGTCGCATGTATTATCAGTCTAGAGATATAAATAGGAACATTTTCCGTTTGGGAAAATTTCTCCTTGATACTATATATTATTTATATTGTCAACAAACCTTTTTCTCAACTAATACAAAGCCTACAGCGATGAATAAGGTATCATTGGAAAGGATTTTTTTTTATCGAATTCTGACAGAGCATACTTAGTTTACGTCAAAACACATTGTTTGCTTAAAATTTAAGGTAAAAGAAAATTTTTAACATATTTTTTTTATCAATTACCGAAAATAAATAAATTCTTTTCTATTTTGTGTATACACTTCGCTGAGTATTTAGTTTCAACAATCCAATAAAAGGCTAAATCTGTTTTTTTGGGGGGGGGGGGGG